>CP139503.1:242267216-242383946 GCA_021014915.2 Artemisia tridentata subsp. tridentata
AGGTGAATCATTGAAATTTAATGGATTTGATGTCTCTTTACCAATAGCCATTACTACTGGAGTAGCCAAATGTTTTGGTGTGCAAGACCATGGTACACTGATAACCATATGATTTTAAGCAAATCACCAGCTTATCAACGGATTTGTTAAGTCTTTACCAAAAGCCGTTTGCTTCTGGACTAGTCAATTCTTTGATGGAAAAGCACCTCATCATGGTGAATTGATTACCATTTATGGTTTTCCACAGCCTTTACCACAAGCCATAACCTTGTGGGCTAGCCAACTCTTCACTTATCTTAGATATGGTGAGTTGAATACCATACAATTTTTGGCAAATTGTCAGCCATAAACGGATTTGAGCAATCTTTACCTGTTAGCCGTTTGCTCAGGATTAGCCAGTCCTTGTGTTGATGAGACAAGGTGGACTGATAACCTTTTGATGTGTTAGTGCAAAGCACCTCCACCAAGTGAGAAGTTCCAATAGTCTCACTCAACAACTTGTGAAAATATACTTAAACCAGCATTGCCTATAAAAGAAATAAAAGATATAGATAAAACAAACCAAATTTTTTTTTTTTTTTTTTTTTTTTTTTTTTTTTTTTTTTTTTTTTTATCACTACCAGAACTACAAGACTTTAAAAATTAACCTAAATACTGGTAAGTATTCATACTTTACATACTTCACAGTTTGACCTCCCCTTAGGCCAAACCTCCCCTTAATTCAAACTAGGGGTTCATCATACCAATGTTAACTACCAGATAATTGAATCTAGGACCATCAAATGCCTTAGTTAACAGGTCAGCAACATTAAAATCTGTATGTATTTTCTCCACTCTAATCAACTTCTTTTCAAAGCAATCCCTAATGAAATGATGCCTTATTTCTATATGCTTAGTTTTAGAGTGATATACTGGATTCTTAACAATACAGATAGTACTCTTATTATCTATGTGGATAACAGTATTCATAAAATTCAAACCATAGTCCAGCATCTGATTCTGAATCCACAAAACTTGTCCACAGCAATGAGCAGCTGCTACATACTCAGCCTCAGTAGTTGAATTAGCCACAATCGTCTGCTTCTTGCATTGCCAAGATATTAACCTCCTTCCAAGGAACTGACAACCTCCTGTTGTTGATTTCCTATCCAGACTTGCACCAGCATAGTCACTGTCTGAATAAGCTGTCAGGTCAAAAGCTGACTCCTTAGGATACCAAAGGCCCAAATTAGGTTTTCCCTTTAAGTACCTAAAGATTCTCTTCACAGCATGAAGATGTGAAGTCTTTGGTTGAACCTGAAAACGTGAACAAATACAAACTGCATACATAATATCAGGTCTAGAAGCAGTAAGATACATGAGAGAACCTATCATGGATCTGTAAAGATGCACATTCACATCAGCAGCATCTTCATCCTTTGTTAAAGGCACTTTGTTCTCCATGGGAGTGACTGCTGCCTTCACATTTGAGAATTCAAACTTTTTCAAAATTTCTGCAACATACTTGTCTTGAGAAATAAAAAGTCCATCATCCTTTTGCTTAACTTGCAATCCCAAGAAAAATGTAAGTTCTCCCATTGAACTCATTTCAAACCTGCTCTTCATTAATCCTTCAAATTCATCACACCAAGACTTTCTTGTGGATCCAAAAATGATATCATCCACATAAATTTGGACAAGAATAATATCCTTCTGATCTCTCTTGATAAACAATGTCTTGTCAATTACACCCCTGATGTATCCATGTTCTTCAAGAAACTGTGAAAGAGTTTCATACCAAGCTCTAGGAGCCTGATGAAGACCATATAGAGCTTTAATAACCTTATACACTTGATTGGGGTTAGCAGGATCCTCAAAGCCAGGAGGTTGATGTACATACACATCTTCATCAATAGTGCCATAAAGGAAAGCACTTTTGACATCCATTTGATATACCTTGAATCCCATATATGATGCATAAGCCAAGAATAACCTGATAGCTTCAATCCTTGCTACAGGAGCAAAAACCTCATCATAATCTATGCCCTCCTCCTGTTTGTATCCTTGAGCTACCAACCTTGCTTTGTTCCTTACAACCACCCCTCTTTCATCCCTTTTATTCCTGAAGACCCATTTAGTACCAATAACTTTAGCTCCATTAGGTAGGTCTACAAGAACCCATACTTTCTGTAGCTTGAACTGCAACAACTCTTCTTGCATGGCTTCTACCCAACTTTCCTCCCCTAAAGCTTCAGAAACTGTAGTGGGTTCACTTTGAGAAAGAAAGCAAGCAAATAAGCAATGTTGCTGGTCTTTATGGTTGACCCTTTGTTGTTGCTTGATCAGGCTAATGAGTGCAAGAGAGGCAGACTGATGTTGCACTCTACTTCTTGTTTGAACAGCAGACTTGGGGTTACCAATTATTTGGCTTTTGGGATGAATGGTGTGGATCCTGAGAGTGGGAGTTGGACTTACTTCCACTTCAGTAGGTAAATTGTTGAAATCAGTAATAATACCTCCATCATCATAGGAAGCCCATGAAAAACACCTTCATTAGGATTAGGAAATACTTCAAGTTCTGGCATCTCAGAATCAGCACATTCAGTATTTGAAGAAAGGTCTGGTAGAACATCACTACCAGACTTAAAAAGTGAAGTACTGCTCATACTAGGTGATTTGACTTTGCCAGACTTAACTGCAGAGTCTGTTTTCTGAAGTGAAGAATCCTTGATCACTGCTTCAGCAGCATCAGACTTGTTCTCTGTTGATGGAATCACAACGAGCTCAGCCATGTCATCAATGTTCCCTGAATTTGAAGAATCTTTGGTACCTGCAATGTTAGTAACTTCTTGCGTACCTGCAATAGGGTTAATTTGATTCTCCTTGGAGACAGGAACATAATTCATAGAATCAGTCAAATAATCAATATCAAACATCCACCTATGACCAATTCCCTTGACATTGGGTTTTTCCTCAAGAAAGTTTACATGCAGATTTTCTTCTACTTTCTTGGATACTAGATTGTAAACCCTAAAGGCTTTACTGTTTAATGCATACCCAAGTAAAAACCCTTCATCAGACTTTCCTTCAAATTTTCCAAGAACACTTAAAGTATCAAGAATGGTAACATGACACCCAAAAGGTCTTATATGGCTAACAACTGGTTTGTGGCCAAACATAAGCTCATAAGGAGTTCTATTTTGAGGCTTGGTCACTCTAACCCTATTAAAGATGTAGCAGGCATTGCTGACTGCTTCAGCCCAAAATGTAGTAGGTAAAAGTGAATCTGCTAGCATAGTCCTAGCTGCCTCAATAAGTGTCCTGTTCATTCTCTCTGCAACTCCATTTTGCTGAGGAGTTCTTGCATTACTGAATTGTTGTTTAATTCCTTTATTACCACAAAAATCTAGCATGCTCTTGTTTTTAAATTCAGTGCCATTATCACTCCTAATGATTTTGACTCGTTTATCAATAAGGTTTTCAATCTGTCTAATGAAATTTTGAATCAAAGGGGTAGCTTCATCCTTCCTAGACATAAAGAACACCCAACAATATCTAGTACAATCATCTGTAATGACAAGGCAATAGCATGCAAAATTTATACTATGGACAGATGTAGGGCCAAAAAGATCCATATGTAAGGTATGCAAAGGTTCAGTTATTAATCTTTCTAATTTAACCTTACAGGATGCCCTATGTTGTTTTCCCTTGTTGCAAGCCACACAGGTATGATCATTTTTAAACAATTTTGAAGGCAAACCTCTCACAAGGTTATTCTTCACAAGTTTATTCATATTTTTGAAATTCACATGGCCTAACCTTCTGTGCCACAACTTAGATTCATCCAATGTAGCTTTTGCAATTAAACAGGTAGCACCTTTTGCAGAATTAGATGCTTTCATATCAAAACTGTACATTTTGTGTTGTCTGGGAACTTTAAGAAGAATTTGATGTTCTTCAGGCATTTTAAAGTCCGGAGTCAACACAAGACAATCAGTTTCAGTAAAAAGCACCTTATGCTGAGTATCACAAATCTGTGATATTGAGAAAAGGTTGAACTGCCCAAGTTCTTTCACAAAAGATACATTGTCAAATTCTATGTTGCCCACAATGATTCTTCCTTTACCAGTTATCTGTCCCTTGCTTCCTCCAAAAGTAACAGAACCTCCCTCGAATTCATGAAAATCATTAAGATAGTTCTTGTTACCAGTCATGTGCCCAGAGCATCCACTGTCAAGTATTCCTCTATCTTCCATATAGCAAAGTGGATGATCCTGCACAAAAAGAAGAGAAATTAGTTTCTCTTAGGAACCCAGGCCTGAGTAGGCTTGGGTCCGCCTTGTGGATCAATATGTTTGAATTTCTTAAATGAACCTGATCCACTGTTGTTTTGGGATTTATACATGGATTTATTTTTGTTCGAATCCCAAGACATACATGCTGAGGTCTTAACAGCAGAACCCCCTTTTCCCTTTAAAGGTTTTGCTGTTTGCTTTCCAACTTGTCTTCTCACAGGTGAATGAGCTTTGTAAAAATTATTTCTTTGAAAATTTTCATTCACCTGAGGTTTTTGAAAAGGTTTCTTGGGTCTTACAAAACCAGAGTTCACATTAGGTCTCACAGAGTTAACATAACCAGTATTCACATTAGGTCTCACTGTAGGCCTCATAAAATTAGGATTTTGCCTATTCACATTAAAGTTTCTGTAGCCAGACCCAAAATTTGGTCTACCAGAACTAACAAAGGAGTTAGGTCTGGTAGTGTTATTTAATTGAACAGGTCTGGGAACAAACTGGTTAGCATGATTAACTCTACTAGCATTGTTCCAAACTGGTTTATTTGAACCATTAACCTTATTAGCATTCATTCTCTTTTGCTCAGCCTCTCTTTTCATTCTCTTTTCATGGAAGTCACAATCTCTTATTAAATGACTTAAACTTCCACACACAAAACATCTTTTAGGAGCATAATTGTAACTACTCCTACTTTCTCTGTGAACACTATTGCTTCTAGGTGACTCATTCAATTTAACAGATTCCCTAGGAGTTTTTATGTGATTCACACAACTAGGTTTAACTGTTTCAGCCTTTTGTTCAGTCACTATAGGTTTAGGAACAATAGGTTCACACTTCTTAACAACCTTAGGTTCAGGATTCTCTTTTTCCTCATTGTTTGACTCAGATTTAGAGTGATCAGAGGAATTATCAATAGATCCTTCAGAGTCATTGGATTGACAAGAAGAATATCTACTAGATTTGTCCTCTGAGGTAGTTGATTCAGACACTTGAGGACCTTTCTTACCATACACAAAGAGTGAATCATCCAACTCTTCTTTTTCAAGAGGAGTATAGTCATCACTCAAAGGTGGTGGTACTCCCTTAAAATCACCAGTCTTAACAAACCTATTGTACAAAGGTTTATCAGCATAGTCTTCTTCTCTATTCTTAAATATATCCCTATTCTCATTTTCCTCATATCCTAAGCCACATTTTTTATTTGACTTAATTTGAGAATCCCAACACTTAAACAGGTTTTTATTTGAATTGTTCCATTGATCTACCCTTTTTCTCAGCTCATCCCTTTCCTTCTGAATTTTAAGCCCTAACTGTCTATACCTTTTAAGCTTCTCATCTTGTTCATATATCTTATTAGCTTGAAAGTATAGTTTTTCATTTAAAGCAGCATGTTGGTTTTGAAGGGTGACCTTTTGTGCCTCTAAAGTTTTTACAGCATTTTTATGTGCTAATAAATTTACTTCTAGATCACCTATTTGTTCTTGCTGCTCATCACATAAAGCCTTAACATGATTATATGAGTCAGTACATAATTTAGAGCATAATGATACCTCATTACCAATGGCCATGAGAGCATGATCAGACTCCTCATTTACTCTTGGATGCTCACCCCAATTGACTCCTCCAGCTTCCATTGTCAGCAGACTCATCTGATTCTTTTCCATCTTCCCATCTTCAATTCTTTTCTCATCAGCAGACTTCTTCTCTGGACAATCTCTTGAAAAATGCCCATGCTTGTGACAGTTGTAGCATTCAACAGTCCTCTTTGTGTATCCCACTGGTGATTTGTTGTTGAAGTTGATAGTCCTACCATATTGCTTCTGAAATCGTTTGACCCTTAAAGCAACCATGGCAATGTGCCATTTTATATCCATCTCCTCAACTTCAGCATCATTAATTTGTTCAAGGTCTTCACTAATAAAGCTTTCATCTTCCGTTTGATTGGCAAAGAAAGAATGTATGACCTCATCAGTGAAACTTGAAGCAGACCTTTCACTTGAAGGAGTTTCATAGTTACCAGACCTAACACCAGATCTAACCTTGTAAGTACTGCTTTTGTTTTGAGATACAAAAGCAACATTTGAGGAACTGGTTGAACCCTGAGTGTTGTTACTGATGTCCCTTTCAAACATCCTGAGATTATTGTAAAGGTCATCAGGTGTCATAGAGTCTACTTCCTCCTTAATCCTCATTGCCACAGATACATTGCCCCATTCTGATGGTAAAGATCTAAGGAATTTGTGATTTGCATCCTCATTCGAGACTGCTGCACCATGAACTTCCAATTGTGTTAACAGATGTTGAAATCTGTCATAGCCCTTCTCCAAACCTTCAGTCTTTGAAACACTAAATGTTTCAAATTGCTGTTTAAAAACAGCCTTTTGCATCTTCTTGGAGTTAGCATTACCTCCAAATCGTTTCTTGATAGCTTCCCACATCTCCTTAGCATCAAGAATGCCATGAAACCTTTGTAGATGCTCCTTAGGAATAGCCATAAGAAGCAAGGTTCTGGCCTTCTTTTCCTTCTCCACAGCCCTAATCTCCTCAGCAGATACTGGTGGCATTATTCTGAGTTGCCCATCATTCCCTTGTGAAATTCTCTTCTTAGAATTTCCCTTCTGGATCACTTTCCATACATCACTATCAATGTATTCCAGATAATGTTCCATCTCCATGGCCCATATATCATATTCTTCTCTCTTCAGTAGTGGAAGTTTTATGTTTGAGATTGTGGTTGTGGAAGGGATGGGTTGTTGTTGTGTTTGAGAGTTACTGGTTTCGGTTTTTCCTTCATCTTCATGGTTTGATTGCTCATCCTCACTGTTATGGATTGAGAAAGTTTCAGGCTTATCGAGTTCAGACATTGTGAAGGGTGATTTGAGTGAGAATTAGGTTTTAGTGTTCTACGAATTCAGAGTCTCTCCCTCGCTCTGATACCACTTGTTGGTCCACAAATTGTATATGGATCACTAAGTAGTTTTGAATACCTAGTAGATGGTTAGGATAAATCCGAACCAATCTAAGTGAGAAACCCTAAGTGATTGTTAATGTTAATGCGGAATCTTAACAAGAACAATTTAGAACACAAGCAGGGATATCACTAACTTCGTATATTGATATTCACTATTATCAATTCGTACAACTCACACACGAACTAACAACCTTTAGGGATCCTTTTATAACACAAGGAAACCCTAGATGACACAGAAGATATACACAA
The DNA here is from genome assembly GCA_021014915.2 of Artemisia tridentata subsp. tridentata. Taxonomy (NCBI): domain Eukaryota; kingdom Viridiplantae; phylum Streptophyta; class Magnoliopsida; order Asterales; family Asteraceae; genus Artemisia; species Artemisia tridentata. The sequence continues at coordinate 242,274,711 of CP139503.1, forward strand.
ATCTTCTATAAAGATACATACACGCAATGTATCTTTTCCTAATATATCTCTAACAAACTTTCCTATCTTCACGACCAGACCAGACTTAATAAGTCAACCAGACTTAACATATAACTACCAGACTTAATCATTACATAACCAGACCTAAAACACAAACAGACCTAACTCAGTAAACGACCAGACCTAAGTAGTAAACTACCAGACCTAAGTAGTCTGTTCTTGATATGCATCATAATTCCCAACAGAAGTCATTTCTTACGTCTCAACTCATGACTTTTTAAGTCATCCCTCACGTCCTCCTTATGACTACTTAAATATTTCACTGGAAATATTAAAGTCATTCCTTACGTCTCATCTCATGACTTGCTAAATATTTCAATGGAAATATTAAGTCATCTCTCACATCCTTCCTATGACCACTCAAATATTTCACTAGAAATGTCGAAGTCATTCTTTACGTCTCGTCTCATGACTTTTAGATATTTCACTGGAAATATTAAAGTCATCCCTTACGTCTCATCTCATGAATTGCTAAATATTTCACTGGAAATATTAAGTCATCCCTCACATCCTTCTTATGACCACTTAAATATTTCACTGGAAATATTGAAGTCATTTCTTACGTCTAGCATCATGACTTTTCGAGTCTTCCTTTTCATTACTCTCATGACTACTTAAATATTTCATTGGAAATATTGAAGTCATCCTTTACGTCTCGTCTTATGACTCTTAGATATTTCACTGGAAATATTAAGTCATCCCTTACGTCTCGTCTCATGACTTTCTAAATATTTCATTGGAAATATTAAAGTCATCCCTCGTATTCCTCCAATGACTACTTATGCATTTCATCAGAAATACTAAGGTCATTACTTGTCATCTCGCCTAATCGTTTCCGTTAAAAGGGTTTATTAGGTATAAACTCTTCCTCGCGTCAAAAAGTCTTACTAATTAAGTGAGATTAATTCGTCAAAAGTCAAAAAGGAACAAAAACGAATCTCAGACATGCACGGCACCACTAAACATTAGTGGTACCGTGTGTCTGATGAACCCGTTTTCTTCCCTCTGCACAATCATTCAAAACAAAATACCAACTTCTCTTTTGCTGTCAAAACCGAACACCACAACCAAATCCTACTACACTCTTGTAAATCAAGATCGAGGCATTGCAATTAAAGAATCTTAATCACTACAACATCAATTGTAAGTTAATTAACCTTAATTTCTTTCTAATTTGAGTCTAGGGTTTGTTCTTATGCATAAAATCGAATTGGGGTTTTTCAATTTTGGTTGAATTTTTATGCAATTAGGACTAGGATTAGACAATGTATAACTTGCATGATTCCCTAAACCTAGGATTTGCATAAACCCACTTACATTATATAATTTAGTCCGAATTTTACTATTTAAATCGGATTAAGATTAAATATTTTTAGTGGAATCATGCCTAGGATACTTAAAATTGAATTAGGAGTCATCAACATTAAAGCTTTTCAACTTTCACGAAACTTCCCTAAATAAGTTTTCACCACTAAAGAAAAAAAGATGAGCGTTTTTGTCTGGCACGGTACCACTAAATTTTGTGGTACCGTGGGTGATTTAATGGTACCGTGTCTTCATAACGGCTATAATTTTTCTGCCTATAAATACCAGCCCTCTTCACAGTTTTTGGGCATCCTTTTTCACACACAACTTTCTGAGTTCAATACTCTTATCACATTTTCTCTTCTAGATCATTTAGTTTAGTTTTCTTTTGTTTAAAGAGTGATCCAATCATCCAACCAAGTGATCACTTTCATTCCTCTTCTAGTGCAAGAGAGGAACACAAGGTATCCAAGAAGATACAAAGTGTTGTAGTTGTAGTTAGAGCACTTGTAACATTTGTTACACACTTGTTGTATCTTTGTATACATCAAGTCTATTTTTCTTTTGAGAGTTTGTGAGAGAAGATCATTGTGATCTTATAGAGATATTGAATATCTCTTGTAGCTTGTGAGCTAGTGTGTTGATCGAGTTGATCAAGGGTAGATCGGGTAGATCGAGTCTAGTGTGTTGATTGTGTGAAGTAGAAAGGATCGGTGGATCATGGTAGATTGGTGCTAGCTAAGATTAGCACTCGACATTTAGCTTAGTGTTGAAAATTAGGATAAGCGACGTTGTACGGTTTTCTCCGCCTGAAGGGAGGCTTGTTGACATGCTGCTTGAAACTCTCGAGTATGGTACTCGGGGAGTGGAGTAGGGCGAAGAAGAGCTTCGTGACCGAACCACTATAAATCTCTTTGTCCCGGTTTGATCTTTCCATCTCTTCTCTTTACATTCATTGTTTATATTGCATAGTATAGTGTAGTGTTCATATTGGTGTTGATTGATTACACATAAGATTCGAATCAAGGTTTTTCAATAGAAAAGTTTTTGAAACAAATTAAAACCCGGTAAAAACTATTCAACCCCCGCTTCTAGTTTTCCACAGTGTGGATCTCTCCATTCCTTTGAAAGTGGTTGAAGAGGTAAATACTAGATTTGAGAATACTCTTTATGGTTATTTTTTTTGTAAACGTATTGCATTTTTGGTTGTTGATTATTACGTGCTTAATGCGTGGGCTAAGTATGGTATTAAAAAGGTCATGACGAATGCTAAGGGATTATTTTTCTTTAAGTTTACCACGAAGAAAGGTGATGTGTCTCATGAGTGCAAGTTTTAAATTTATAAACACGATCTACCAATGATTCAAATGAAACACATACGAGCAAGTATAATCGTCCGTGTGTAGCAAGAAATGATTCGATAAGCCGAGGTCGTTCACAAGGATTTGTTTAGTTTTTGTAACGTGAGTTTGAGATTAACGAGCTTAATAATAATTCTACAATTAGCAAGCAAATAATAATGATGATGATAATTCAATATATTAAAACTACACTTACCTAGACTAGTTTGAACAATTCCCTTAGTATGATTATGACAATGGTTCTCATGGTTTTGATCAATAAATAAGATGGTGTTCTAATTTGATTAGATGGTGTTCTAATCCTCTTGTTTCTAATCACTTCCAATCCTCGTCAAGATTTTAAGATGACAAAAACAATATTAAGTTTGATCACATAAGACTAAAGTAATTCAATCACTTGATTCGCAATAGTTTCACAAGTAATCAACAACTACACCTTTTAGTTTCTTGTTTATTCAAGTTACTTATGAAATGGTCAATACATAAGGTGGCACCTCCATATACAAATGGCAACTATTGATTGATTAACAATGTCTCTTTTGACCTATTATACCATCAACAATCAATCTAATCTTGATAAACTTTTTGTCACATGAAAACTTACAAGTATAATTCGATCTTAGTAATAGCTTGACATAGAAATAGAACCATTAAGTCATAATCAACCAATTATCATGCTACAAACATCATCTAGGCAACTGCATAAGGCACTTAGCCACTCATGGCAAACAAAGTAATAACCACAGAAAATTGATCACTTGAAAACATAATTAAAGAGTCTTACAAAGATTGTAATGATGATTACAAGAATTAGGAACAATGACTAGATGATTAGTGATGATTCCTTGATGTTTACAATGATGAATAATGAATGTAAGCTTCACTTCTTTCCTGCATTTTCTTCCTTGAGAGCCTTCTTAAGAGAGTTCTTTTGATAATGATTGTAGATGATAAGAATAATGATGTAAGTAATGTCTCTCTTCTCTCTAACCAAACACCTTATTAATATAATGACAACCCTTAGCCACCAAGCAAGTTTCTTGGGCACTAAAGGTCATTAAACATCTGGACTTTGAAGTAAATAAGGTGTAATGATCATCCATATGAAGGGTTAGATCATTAAAGGTGGTAATTAAGAGTGCCAGGAGTGCAACAACCCAAGGTTGAGGGTCTCAACTCGAGGTTGGAGTTCCAGCCCAAGGTTAGGAAGAAGGTTGGAATGGCAGTTTTGTTAAGCCTTAAGTGTAATTCCTTGAACCTTTAGTTGAAGAAGTAAGCCATAATTCATGATGAACTTTGTGGGTAACTTCTCATTCTTTTTAATGAACACTTGATCATTTCTTCATGCTCGGGAACCTTTATAACTTGATTCTTTATCTCCGATGGTCTTCCCGAGGTCTTTATTATGGGTGGAATCTTCCGTTGTGCATAAGCTCTTGATTCATCGACTTTTCTTCATCTTTCTTGCTATTTCCTTAGACTTGGTTGTACCTGAACCTTAATATATCTTTTGTACCTTTTAAGCATAAAATGTTCACAAACACAACCAAATACTATGCACAAACATACAAATAACGCGACTAAAATATATACGAAATGAGCGTTATCAAATCCCCCCACATTTACACTTTGCTTTCACTGAAGCAAATCTTGCTTTAAAAATTAAATCCACACGATACAAAGAAAAATGATTTTTAAAAATGAGATGCAAATCCATCAAGTACAAGTACGAGACAAGATCCATCTTTTAAGCTTTTATAGGAGAAAAGTCGAGATGTTTGACAATACCTTAATGATTCTCTTGCTTGATAACATGTTTAATCACCTCACGAAAAAAGGAATGAAGTATAATTCACTCAACACTCATTTATTTAGTGGTGGAGTATAAATGAAAATCACACTCATTGCTCATTCATGATCTAAATATTACCATAAGCTTGTACAAAAAACAAAACTCCACCGACATGGCATAAGCACCAAGTGTAAACATCTAAGAGGACTTTTATTCGGGTTGTAACGTTAGGCTTCGGGTTTATAAGGGTATGGATAAGACATGGGATGTATATGTGAAAGGTGTAATAGAGAATTTACAAATAGTCAAAGTCTATAAACCAATTGTCACTAGCTACATCGACCACTATCACATGAACTTGGGAATACAAACTTAATCGATTGATGTCATACTTTTATAGTTCATTGGCTATCCTTTGTCACCTTATAGTTGCGATGACTTATTATATATTTTTTCTTTTTTTAAAAAATACCTCGATCATAATCACAATAGATCATCCATGAGATTATCATGGAGTTCGCAACTTTGTCCAAAATTCAAGGATTTCCCACATAACAACCATCTTTCCAAGTAGCTAGTAACCAACCAAGACTTGACTATGTGTAGGTTCCCTAATCTACCATTGTTACTTATTTTGAATCAATAGTTCTAGAGAGAGAAAGTAAGAGAGAGAGAGAGAGAGAGATAGAAGGAACTTGTAAGAGAAATAAGTAATATTGAATAACCAAGAAGCAACACCCTTCTCCATGTGAGAAAGGGTATTTATAGTTGCATTACATGCATAGGTCTTTGCCCTAATAGTAACTAATGGACCGCTCATGGGCTTGCTTCATGAGCGGGCCTTCAAACTAACATACAAGCCTTATAATTAACGAACTATTACATATACTAACTGACCGACACTTTATAATGATTACACATAATCTCAAAAATCTCCCCCTAAGGGTTGGTCATTTCAATACATAGGTCGTCTAGGTCTTTATCACTTTTCTTGATCTTTGACTTTCTTTGCTTGAGAAGTCTTTAGTTATTTGCTTTTTTGTTCTTTGTTCTTGTTGTTGTGATCATATGTTGGTTTCGCCTTGTTTTCATCAATGTATTTGTCTCTGATTTCTTTACGTCTTTTCCAACATGCTCATACTTCTTTTGACTTTGAATCTTCATACTTGTGTAGTTCTCATTTTTTTCTTTGATCATTGTCTATTAACTTTGTAGATTCTTTAACTTTGTCGTAGAATCATTCTGAAATTTACTTAACTTTGATCTTTGGAGAGAACTTTCTTTGACATATGCTGATCTTTATCTTTCATTTGGTATGAGTATGTGGATCTTGATTGTAAGTTGAGGATTCATGATGGTGGTTATGTAACTCCCAGTCTCCATGTGTACCTGCATGAAAACAGTTAGCAATAAAGTTTCCAGCACTTACAGGTTCGGACTTCGAGATCATTAACAGCATAGTGTGAAAACTTTCTCTAATCCTTTCCAAGGTTGTTCCTGAATCCGATACCCTCAAGAGGGCTTACACAGATATACCGAAGTATATCAATGATTCAGGCGAGCCACTGAAGTATACCAAAGTATCACTCCACGACTATAGACCATTTGAAACCACTGGGAAAACTAAGCATAACCCACAAGGGATTACCGAAGTGACCTGCTGCCAGGGTTGTTTGATGTTGACCCTGGCAGGAATTTCCATTCAATTACTGAGAATCACAATTGTGAATTCTCTCATAAATGTTCTTGGCAGATTGCTAAGATCTGCGTAGGACTCTGTTATTTACAACTGGTGTCCTTAATGTTGAACAACCAGTGTAGAAATATTAAGTATTCCTAAGAGATCTTTTGATGAATCTCATGGCTCTAGACTCGATAAGTGCGTTTTGATTTTAGTAGTCGGAGACTGGATCGCTGTCTCCTGTTTCAATATCAACACAACTCGTAATGAGAGGTCGATAGATTATGCTGGGTTCCCCGTGAGAATGAAACAAGTCCTTTTGAGAGAACTTGAGTGGCTTAGAAGGTTAAGTGCAGTGCGTCACTGGGTCCATGATGTCTTTGTCTTCAATACCGGTGTCACCTTAGTAACAACCAGTAGCATATGAATTGAACCCGGTTTCTGCCCTAAGGTTGCACATTTGGAGGGCTATTTCTTTTCACCCTTTTTCATAACTTTTCTTTTAATTCTTCAACCCCTTCTTTCTCCTTTCTTATATTTCTCCTTTTTTTTCAATCATACCTAAGGACTTTCTAGTACTAAACTATTTGGTGTTTTCCTTGGGTAGATCCCTCCGGCTCTGGCGGATCATAGGACATATTTCCTAATCTTAGTCACCTTATAACTCCATGACTATCCTATGTTGCCATAAAACCATTCATTTGAAAAATCTCTCAAAGTGTTTATGATTATAAAACATATTTCGTTAACACTTTGAGAGTTTTTCATTTTTTCAGAAATACTCCCCCTTCACATGTGCTTATATGCTTTTAAGATAAATTTGCACATGTTGGGTAGAGTTCTCACATTTGAATTGATAGATTTTCAGTGAACATGACCGATTCGAGACACGCTTACATCACTAGTTAGACTAGCATGAAATTATTACCCGTCCTGGTCAAATTCAAAGAAGAATCTCTCGAAACGGTACACTCTACTCAGACAAGTCCTATTCGAGATACGCTTACATCACTAGTTAGACTAGCTTGAAATTATTACCCGGCCAGGACAAGTCCTTTCGATTAATGACAGTTTAATTTTCGTCAATTCTTGGGTGATATCTAAGTCAAGCTCATACGAGATTTCATACTTTTGTTTCCATATTTTAACCACCTTTTATTCTCCCCCTCAAAAATAGCATATTGATGTTGTTTTCTAAGAACATTTGATTAAAATATGCTTTTTGAGATTTGTAGGAAGAAACCAACAAGAACTTACCATTTTGAACAAAGATTGTTTCAAATACTGCCCCTCAATAAGTGAATTAACTTTTTGAGGTTTTGATTACGAGAGGGAATACTTGTTCTTTTGAGCAGAATTATGAAAAACTTAAATAATTTGATTAATTCTACTCAAAAGTAAGAAGCCTTCGCTCCTTATATCAGGATTGAGGCACTGAAGCGTACCTCAGGGTCCTTTCATTACAAAGTGCGGGTTGTGCACTGTTATGTGTGCACAAGCCGTTTTAATCTATAGAAACTACTCCTAAACTAGTTATTAAGACTACTTATTACAGACTTAAAGTATTATGAAATGTTTAAATAATTGAATACCAACAACTACCATCATTCTGGACGACGAAATGTGAGGATGTCGGGAACTTTGGTTCTTCCTCCAACGTAGCTTTCCAACCTCCTCATCTGTACTCTATGCTTCACCAACCACTCAATTCTCTTAATGTATTTTCGGGCCTGAGAAGCATCTCTGGTTCGCCATTTCATGTCCCGTAACCTCCCTTGTTGTTGACCTGCTTCAAAGTGCTGAAGTGTGATTTGCAGCTCGATTTGTACTTTCATCAAGGTCTCGTCAGAAAACTTATGAAGTTCTTCATATCCCATCACCCATATCCTACCAAATTTGCTGATGTGTATGAGTCCAAACGGATTATTGACAAAGCTGTACGGCTTCATGCTTTCAATTCCTGGAATCATAAACTCTGGCTCGATGAGATTGAGTTTCTTTTGATAATTTTCGACACCAAGCTGAACATCTTCTGCTCCTGCTCGTAAGACTATGCTTCTGATGTTGATTAGAAGAGAGTTGACAATGTCATACTCAGTGGAGCCCGATAAATGATGTAATTTTCCTTGAATCTTCAGCAGATACATATCTTCAATATCATTGAGGCTAAGATACTTGTAATCTGCTTCTTTGAAGGTGTACTCTTTGTTGTTGTCCCTTTTGACTTGGATTCTTTTCAAGAAAAGATATCCGAATTTTTCATCTACTTCAACTTCCTGTATGGAGACGATCGTTTCTCTGTAAAATACTCTGTGAGTCAAGTGGAATGTCAACTTCCACTTATAGAACCACTTACGTAACTCTGGCCAATGGTATATCCCAAGAACTGCTTCAACATTGTATTCAGCAAGAGAAGTGCTGAATTTATCGTGGATTTGTTCTTCTATTCCTTCTTGTGAGTAAAGGGCAGCTGTATATTTGGTGAGTGAAGTTGAGTATCTCTTTTCTGGATCTGTGTTTCCATAAATCAAGTATTCCAGGTCTCATTTGATGAAGTACTTTGTTGGGATCTTTGGGTTGTGAGGTTGACCGATGTAAGGTAAAGGTTGTGAGTAGTCACGATATTCAAGAGTGGGATCATGACTTGTATTAGCGGCATCCCAGTCAATGTTCTCTGATAAAGCCCGAGCTACTTGTTCCAAATTGTAGTTGAACTGAAGACGTGTAGTGAAGATAGTCTTGAAAAGTGTGAAGCCGATTTTTCTGAGTTTAACTATGTGTGATTTCTCTAAGTGTTGTATCTTCATAACCTGCTTCAGCTTCTTGGTAAAGTCAACGATAGGACCTTCTGTTGGAATTTCATCTTCTGGCATCTCCGGATGTTTGTTGACCATTTCTTCAAACCATTCATACGTTGTTGTTTCTGGGTCAACCCATTCAGGTGGTGGATGAATTGTTAATTCTGGTGGTGGTTGTGGCATGACTTCTTCATCCTGAAGTTGGTCCATTGGTTGTAACTCGGCATCAGCTGGTGCATCGAATTGAGGCTCTTGATGTCTAGAAGATGAGACCCCCGTTGTCCTTGATCTTTTCACTCTTTTGTGACCTTCCTTTCTTGCAACTGAATCGGGTTCATCATGATGTCAAAGATATTTTTGTTGTTTTTGGATAAAATATTTACAAAATGTTTTTGGTGTTTGACTCGCTTAGTGGTTTTTAAGAAAGTTCTTCAAATCATCGGGAGTCAAAACCGAATACCAATTTGGTGAACTAATTCCACAAATCTTGCATGGGGCAAGGCTTTGGTGAATAAGTCCGCTAACTGGTATTCAGTACCTACAAAGTATAGTTCAATTGTACCCTTGTCAACGTGTTCTTTGATGAAATGATATCGGAGTGCGATATGTTTTGACTTTGAATGTTGAACCGTGTTGCATGAGATGTCAATGGCACTCTTGGAGTCGCAGTACATGGGAATCTTATTGTAAATGTAGCCGTAGTCCATCAGTTGTGATCGCATCCAAATAACTTGAGCACATCATGCTGACATGGCTACATATTCCGATTCTACTGATGACAATGAAGTGCAATCCTGCTTCTTTGACTGCCAAGATACAAGTTTGTCTCCTAGAAACTTCACTCCACTAGATGTACTTTTGCGTGTGTCTAAACATCCTGTATGATCAGCATCTGAAAAGGCTATTAGTTCAAAACCAGAATCCTTCGGATACCAGATCCCCAAATGAATGGTTCCCTTTATGTATCGAAGGATTATTTTAACCTCAGAGAGGTGTCTTTCAGTTGGGTGTGACTGATAACAGGAGCATAGATATACAGCAAATACAATATCTGGTCTGCTGGCTGTTAGATACATGAGGGACCCAATCATACTTCGGTATTTCGTAGTGTCAATAGTTGTCCTATGTAAATCAGCATCCAGCTTTGGTGATGATGCAGACATAGGGGTGTTATAAGTATCACAACTTGTCATGCCATGTTTCTTTAAAATTTCAAGAGCATATTTGGACTGACTTAGAAAAATTCCACGGGGTGACTAATGAACTTGGAGTCCTAAGAAGAACGTAAGTTCACCCATCATGGACATTTCAAAATTTTGTTTCATTAATCTTGCAAAAGCATTTGAGTATTTTTTGTTTGTAGAGGCTAAAATAATGTTATCGACATAAATTTGAACAATTAAAATGTCCTCCCTGTGTTTTTGAATAAACAAAGTTGGATCCACAGAGCCTTTAGTAAAATGATTAGTAAGCAAGAAAGCAATCAGTTTATTGTACCATGCCCTTGGGGCTTGTTTTAGACCGTAAAGGGCCTTCTTGAGTCTGTACACATGGTTGGGATGCTCTGGATCAACGAATCCCTCTGGTTGACTAACATAAACCTCCTCACATAATTGACCATTGAGAAATGCCGTTTTCACATCCATTTGATAAACAACCATATTCTTGTGGGCAGCGTATGCCAAAAAAATACGGACAGCCTCAAGCCTAGCCACTAGAGCAAAGGACTCTTCAAAATCAATTCCTTCTTGCCGAGTGAATCCTTTAGCTACCAGACGCGATTTGTTACGAATCACTATGCCTTCTGCATCTAATTTATTTTTCCAAATCCACTTCAGCCCGATGACAAAGATCCCATCTGGTCTTTCAAATAATTCCCACACTTCTAGGCATTTGAATTGGTCGAGTTCTTCTTGCATTGAATCAATCCAGTTGTCGTATGTCAGTGCTTCTTTAATGTTTTTGGGTTCATCTTGACAAACTGTGAGTGCGTAGATGCAGTTTTCAGCGTCGGTGTGAAGTTTTCGTCTTGTCATAACTGGAGCTGAGGGATTGCCAATAATGTTTACTAAGGGGTGATCTTTAGTCCATTTATGTGGTGAAGGGTGGTGTTGATAGAACGTATGCAAATTAGCCGGGTCCAAATTGCGTGTGGACGACTCGGCAATATCAGGAACGTGTTGGAGTCGGTGCAAATGGATTAAAGAAGGCATTTGGGTCATAATTTGCAGGTTCTGGTACTGATTGTTGTTGTTGTAGATCTTCAGCTGTGCTTTCAGTGTTGGAAGCGGTTTGTTCAGCTGTTGATGGAGATTCAATTGGAGGTGCATCTGTTGCAACGGTTGTTGTTGTTAGTGCAGGTGTATCGGGTATTGGAACATTATCAGGTTGTGCAGCGGAAATGGGTGATACATCTGGTGCACGACATGCAAAGGAATCATCAAACAGTGGAGCAAACAGCGTTTCCAATTCTTTACGGTTAAGTGAAAGAGGTGTAGCTGATTGATCTGGAAAGTTTAGACGGTTGGTTGCGGGTCCTAAGCTGTTTTGCTCAGAAGCCATTTCCGTTAGTTCATCGAAATTAGCATGAATGGTTTCCACTATTTCTATAGTATGACGATTCGCAGTATCCAATGAACACACCGATGTCAGCTTTTGCTTTGAGCTTGCCAAGGTCTTCGCGATCATTATTTGGGTAACAAAGAGCACCAAATACATGAAAGTATTTTATATTCGGTTTTCGATTATGGACAAGCTCATAAGGTGTTTTGCGGTGGCGTTGGTTGATCATACAGCGGTTTTGAGTATAGCATGCAGTCGAGACAGCTTCAGCCCATAAGTAATCCGGAAGTTGAGCATTAATCAACATCGTTCTTGCAGCTTCCACTAACCTCCTGTTGCGTCTTTCAACAACCCCATTCTGTTCTGGACTTCTTGCAATGGATGTTTGATGTTCAATTCCTACTGCTTCAAAATATGCTCGAAGAGTTTGATTCTTGAATTCAGTGCCGTTGTCTGTTCTAACTTTTCTGACCGTATTACGAAGCTGAACTTGAATTTTCTTGAGAAAGGTGATGATCATAGGAGGAGCTTGATCTTTACTTCTGAGAAAATAAACCCAAGTCCATCTGGAGTAGTCATCAACGATTACAAGAATGTAGCATTTGCCGTTAATCGTCTGCACGCGCATCGGGCCACACAAATCCATGTGAAGTAGTTGAAGAACATGATCTGTACCGGAATCTTGGAAGACCGTCGACTAGCTTGTGACGTGCAAGATCAGTCATGGTTTTGAAGTTCAAATGAGAAAGACGTTTGTGCCATAACCATGATTTTGTCGAAGTTGCTTTGGAGAGCATACATATTGGAGAAGAAGCAATCATATCAGACATTGAGATTGTGTAAAGACTTGTTCCACGAGTGCCTGACATTAGATCATTTCCTTGTAAATCACGAACGAAGCATGTTTTCTCCCTAAATGCTACTTCCAAATCCCCATCACAGAATTGACCGACTGAGAAAAGATTGTGACCAAGGCCTTCGACATAATACACACGACTAATTTCGATGTTTCCATTGACATAATCTCCATATCCCATGATAGCAGCGAAGTGATCGTTCTCGAATCTGATAGTGCCAATGAACTTTGCAACAAAGTTTACTTACAGTTTGAGATTGCCTGTCATATGTCGGGTACAGCCGTTACCAACAATCCATAGAACCATTTGGGTCACCTGCATCACACGAAGACAACGAAGGTGGAATAATGGTAAGGGTGGAACCCAAAGAATTTGAGGGTTCCGTTGGGTTAGAAGAACACAAATTAACAATTTTAGGTATCCATTTAAAACTAGGTGTCCTTTGTAGCCAACGTTTCCATGTCCAACTAGTTCGTGCTTTTCTTCTTAGTGAATTCGCTAGGTGATGGCACTGTCTTAGGAGGTGTATATGCAACTATGGGAGTGTCTATGGCATTTGGAGAAACTATACTTGGCGGTTTTCCTAGCACAGACTTAGAAGCAATAGTGGGCCTAGAGGGAATGCCAGATGTACGTTTCTTGTTACGAGTTAAAAGGGAGTTAGCTACACATTTTGTATGATCACCAGTTAACATACTATTATGACAAAACACACAAGAGGCATTAACATTTAAAACATTCAAAGGTTCATCATTCGTTACAATGATAGCATGATTACAATTTTCCAAATTAGAATCTAAATCAGATGCAACATTAGTTTTATTCAAATTCCTAAGTTGATCTTCTACTTCTGGGGCTTCTAGTTTTCCTCTTCTACGTTGCAAGATCCTATTCTTCCATTTGTTGCTCTTACGCTTTGATCTGCTAACGCTAGTAGTGGGGACTATTCCTGTAGAAGTGGAAGGATTCGAATTAGTTGTCTGAGTGAATGTTTGGCCTAGATGTTGTGTCCATTTTGTACATTCCAGGTGCAATCACATTTGTGCTAACAAACTTTCCTTTTTCTAGTAACTGAATTTTCTCTTTAAGGTCAATGATGATATGATCTTTTTGTTAAATATTTGACTCGAGTTCTCTATTTAAGCGAACGGTGTCATTAAGATTTTGACAACATTCATCGATTTCCTTCAAAAGCTGAGATCGAGTCGTTTTCAATGAGTCATAAATGGTTTTGTACTCAGTTTTTAAATGCTCGATTTCCTTTTCATATTTGAAAATTTGACATTTTAAAACATCATTTTCATCATCAAGATTCTCAACTTTGGATGTGTGACTGTTTTGAAAGGACAACGTTTCATTTTGACTTTGCAATTTTAATTCAAAATCAAGACTCTGAGTTTCACACCATTGAAGCTTCTGATTAAGTTGAATTTTTTTTGTTAAAAGTTTACTTTGCACATCATCATTGTGTTTAATGATTCTCTCTTTTTAAAGTCTCAATTTCGTGTCTCAACGTTTGAGTGTCAGAAGTGTGATCATCAACAAGCATAGAATTGCAAGACTCATAAATAGAATTCATAATCACAGAGATAATATCAGAACTTAGAACATTTTCCAAGAGTCGATCAGCTTCATTTTGTAAAACTTTGTTTTGACGTTTTTGTTTTGAGATCGAGTTTTCTGTTGCATTGAAAATGTTCATCATGGATGTTACTTCTTTTTGAAGTTCCTGTTCCCAGTGTGTAGCACAAAGACGCAAATGTTGAACATTTGGTAAGAATTGTGTTTGAAAAATTTCTCTCTTCTTTTTCGTAAGCAGATTGAAAAGTGGAAACTTTTATCTCTGAGTTACGTTCAATTGCATGTTCTATAAATTTGATGTCTTCCATAAACGTATCAAAATACCTAAGTACAAGACAACGTTTAGGTAATGGTGTAATTTCACTAGAGGTTGGTAAAGGGTCATTGATTTGTGCCACTGGTTTAACAGGACCAACGTCAGAAGAAGATTCATGAATTTGCATTACAAACCATGGTTGTTCTGTTTTATCTCTTTGAGGAACGAAGGTGTCAGAAATATGAGGCACATTTGAATAATCAAAAGGTATAGCATATGGTTTAAAGCTCTTTTTTGATCGACTCTCTTCTTCCTGTTTCTGTTCTTCCTCACAATCATGTACAACAACACACACAATTGATTCATCAAATAATTGGTCTGCACTATACAACTTTGGATTTTCTTTGAGTGCTGTTTGTAGAAAACTTGGTTTATTTTCACCTAGACCAAAACCATGACCTTTGGGACTTGGTTTCAAAGTGAACTTTTGTATTGTTGTGATAGACTCACCGGTTTTGTAAACAACGTTTTGAAACTCTTTTAATTTGCATTCCAGTTCGACAATTTCATCAAGGTAAGAATCAATTTGTTTCCTTGACTTTTGTTTGAGTTCAGAAAAACTAGCTTGACAAGTGGACATCTCGGTTGTTGTTTTCAAAAGTTTTGAATTGAGATGTTCAACTTGTTGTTTGAGCTCACTTTTTTCTTGTTCCAATTTAGAAACCAATTTACTGTTAGAAACAATTAATTATCGTATTTGATGTTGTAAGTCTTGTTCTTTGACATAAGCTTTTTGAAATGCAACTTCAAAACTTTGTTCTCGTTTTTCTTTTGTTTCAAAATTTGTGAGTTGCATTTTACAGCACTCAAGATCCGAAGTCAATGATGCAACTTTTGCTTTTAAATTTCTGTTGATTTCATTACATTTTTCAATCTGAGATTTATGTAAGTTTAAATGAGATTGGTGGTCAATAGTATGGTAATTAGTTCTGGATCTGGACCGGGCGAAGGTTCATTCTGTTCAATTTGATCATTGTTATCGTCATCAATTGGATCATCAAATGTAACAACTGTGTTAATTTTATCATCATCATCAAATGTAACAACTATGTTGATTTTTTCATTGATGTGCGTGTGTATTGCTCTAATTCTTTTATATCCACGGTAGCGGCGCCAAAGACTTGGTGCGCGCATGATGTGTCGTTGTGGTTTTAGCAGTATTAATGCCTACTCAAGTTTTAAATTTATATTTAGCCGACTTATCAATAAAACACACACTTTAACGAGCAGTGTACCCGGTCAGTATGAATATAATGGTAAGTAGAGTGTCGATCACTAAGAGTGGAACGTATTATCTAGTTATTCTAATCGGTATTTTAATATCCTAGGTTAGCTATACAATCCTAATCTAACGCAAGGGGGTTCAGCCTGAGAGACTGGCACGGTTTGGTTATGATTAAATAGAAAACTAAACTAATGAGCACGAATCAGCGATTAGCACACACGTACACAGATAGATACTCGAGACAATAAGAAGACCTGTCCTGATAATTAAGTAGCTTGTCACTTGTTTTATTGCTAGTTTTATATGAAGTGTATATAATTAACCCTTTCTCGTTGGCTCTAATCATATCGGCGAGTAAACCCTTAATGATCACTTATGTCTATCCCACTATCCTAGAATATTGAGCATTTGTGATGCCCACGTTTCGTATACGCTAGAATAGATAGGCGAGGAAGGGGCATGGCGACCCAAGCAATGCTCAGCTAGACACAGAGGTTATCAATGCACTAATAAAAGTCACTAAAGACATCAACATATAAACTTTAATTAATGGGAAAACAATTTTAAGGGGTGCCCATGATATTTCGTAGTCACATGGAATCGGCCCATCAATCCTGATGAATTAAAGTGTACTAATACAATAAAACAAAACTACTTAATGAATTGAAAACATGCAGGACCTTCTTAAAGCTCTTGTATCTTCGTTTAGGGTGTGTCTTGTGCTGCTAACACGTCTGACTCGACACTATTCAGAATAGTAAAAATTTTTTGGGTTGTCTCCCGGTCAGCACTTGTCTTTATTCCAGAGTCTTCAAGTTAGACTCACGTTCAGCTCTTTATTTTGTTCTTGTCACGGTCCATCCTTCTTCTTTCATCCGAAAGATGTTCCCGTATAGCTCCGCAACACAATTCCAGTACTGAGTTTTCCTCCACTCTTGTTGTCTTATTACAGCCTTACAATCATCAAAGGTATGATTACTCCAGCTAGCGTTTCTTGGTTAGGTTCAGAACGTAATCTTCCATAGTGATGCTTAAGCCATCATTTATCCTGAAAGTAAACCAACTTGCGCACGAGAGTAGTGGAACGATCAAAGTGAATATCAAAAATCAACTATATTTATCAATTTAAATTCGTCGTATTAACAAAAGCTAATGCGCCGTATTTTCGTTACGTTTCAAAATACAAGATTTTTGATTCAGAAAGATGCGCCGTATCGATAGAAATCGATGCGTCGTATCTGTTTAATAATTCGAAAACTGTTTTTAATTAAAATAATAAATACGCCGTATCTGTAAAAACAGATGCGCCGTATGGCGTTAACGTTTAGAAAAATTTCTTATTAAAAACAGAATACGCCGTATCTTGGGGAAAGATGCGCCGTATTCGAATTAATTAAACGCGTTGTATTTTATAAAAATTAAACGCAATACGCCGTATCTATGAAAATAGATGCGCCGTATCGTTTGAATAAGCTCAGTACAACGATAGCAGAATACAGAAAATACGAAAAATAAAAACAAACAAAAATAAACAAAAATTAAACACACGAAAACAGAAAATATGCAAATAATACAATGAATGCAATTAATCTAATACACAACACGGTTAGCGGTTAGATTAAAAATTAAAAAGAAAAACCTAATTAAAATACTAATCAAATTAACAGATAATAACAATTCACTCCCCGGCAGCGGCGCCAAAAACTTGATGCGGTGCGTGGTATTGCTCTAATTTTATATCCACGATATGTCGTTGTGGTTTTAGCAGTATTCAAGTTTTAAATTTATATTTAGCCGACTTATCAATAACACACACTTTAACGAGCAGTGTACCCGGTCAGTATGAATATAATGGTAAGTAGAGTGTCGATCACTAAGAGTGGAACGTATTATCTAGTTATCCTAATCAGTATTTTAATATCTTAAGTTAGCTATACAACCTAATCTAACGCAAGGGGGTTTCAGCCTGAGAGACTGGCACGGTTTGGTTATGATTAATTATAAACTAAACTAATAAGCACGAATCAGCGAGTAGCACACACGTACACAGATAAATACTTGAGATAAAGACCTGTCCTGATAGTTAAGTAGTTTGTCACTTGTTTTATTGCTAGTTTTATATGAAGTGTATAGTTCGATGCAACGCACCGAGATTAAGTCCTTTCTCGTTGGTTCTAATCTTATCGGCGAGTAAACCCTTAATGATTACTTATGACTATCCTATTTATCTTTCTTCCTACTTTTCTACAGACGATAGAATGCATAGGCGATCTAATAAATAGGCGAGGAAGGGGCATGGCGACCCAAGCAATGCTCAGCTAGACACAGAGGTTATCAATGCACTAATAAAAGTCACCAAAGACATCAACATATAAACTTTAATTAATGGGAAAGCAATTTTAAGGGGAGTTGAAGTGAATGATAACATAACACAAGCCCATCAATCCTGACCAATTAAAGTGTACTAATACAATAAAACAAAACTACTTAATGAATTGAATACATGCAGGACCTTCTTACAGCTCTCGTATCTTTGTTCAAGGTGTGTCTTGTGCTGCTACTTCGACTGAATTCGGCCTAGGGCTTCTGTCCTTCGTATATCGTACGTATCAAAAGTCTCTGAAATTCGTCTGGCCTTTGGGTATTTATAGTTTCTGTCTGAGGTAAGATGCGGCGCATCTAATAAGTAGATGCGGCGCATTGACTTAACTTCGCGTGGGGTCCAAGATTAATATATTCAGGAATATTCGTACACCGCCAGAAGATGCGGCGTAACTCCATTCTTAGATGCGGCGCATGTCCTTGCTGTCTTGGATAAAATCTTGTGAAATCTTGATAGTGATGCGCCGTATGTAATAAGCAAGATGCGGCGTATCTGGAGCAGAATGTCTTGATCTTGTACATTTCAGTAGACTCTTAACTTCTTGCTTGTTTTGCTCCATAATTAGTCCAAAATCGCCAAGTTTCACATAATACTTGTTTTTACCTGAGAATTACAAAAGTAAATATTTACGTATCAATTCTCACAGATAATATAATAAAACAAGTCAATTAAATAGGATAAATGACGGTAATAAAATGTACTTATTTGTGTTCATCAAATATCCCCCCACTTGAACTTTACTTGTCCCCAAGTAAACCTTAGAATTAATCTTATAAAAATGTATCCTAAAAGATATTAGGATTTATTTTTATATTTAAGCATGTATTCATTTTTGTCATAATCACACAACCAAACACTTAACGAATTAGGAATAAAATAAAATATTTCGATAAAAGCAAATCTAATCGTTTAAATGTCCAGTCGTGACGAATATTCTATCATAAGCTTGGCAAGTATACGCATCTCCTCCACTAAAGCCAAGGAATAACAAGTCTAAAGCGGTAAAAAGGGTTTGTAGGTTAAGGGTTAATCATTCTTCTCAATCTCTATCGATCTCAAATTCCAGAAAAGGCGACAAAATCACAAATACATGATCGAATCCACGAACACGATACTTGCAATTGCTCAAATCCTTAACTCAAATAGGCTAAAGATAGGACCAAGTAATCTTCATCAATAATATTATATCAAAAAGGGCGACAAAATCATAAATACATAGCCGAATCCACGACTACGATACTTAAGATTGCTCAAATCCCTAATCTCAATAAATCAAAGGTTTGGATAAAGAATAATATAGGGTATGGATAATATTTGGGATACAAATTGGTGTAAAATGAAAAATAAACAAAACAGATAAATTAAAATCCTAAGTGTGGTTAATTACTATCCCAACCATCCCATGAATAAGACTCATATCATAGAATAACTCACGCTTTAACACTTGAAACACACGCTTTTAGGTAGACACGAATTATACTCAACAAGATCTCAATCAAAGAATAACCTTTAGTTGGCGTTCCCATAACGTTCAACTCCCATTCAATCCATAAATATAATATATAACAAATAGTGGTGATATCAACCACTTAATACAAAACTTTACATAAGTTGGTTAAAACAAGCTTCCAACTTTTTCTTTTTCTTTTCTCATTTTTTTCGCTTTTTTTTTTTTTTTTTTTTTTTTTTTAAACTTTAAACATAAACATAGATGTGTAAAATTTCACCACATCACTATAACGATAACTCTGGATAATTTTTTCCATACTTTTCATGACTTCAGAAATAACGGTAATAGTGAAAATAGTAAACACACGAAAAATAAACTCAAAGATATACAATATTTACTTTCACTCCAATTGCATTGTGCAATTTCCCGACCTAACCATAGATAATGAATTACGCACGCGAACACAGGTAATATAAGGAAACACACTTTGCCTAAAGCAATTAACCAACCACGGATTTTAATCTACAGGGTAGGCTAAGGTGTAAGGGTGTAACGAAACATTATAACAAAGGTGTAAGAAATGAAAGGAATGGCTCTGAGTGTTTTTCTAGGGGTATCTTCCTCTAAAAGTGAGAGTAACAAAAGGGTTTATACGGGGGTTAACTAACCAGTGTAGTTAGCTAATATCACATAACATATAAAGGCTATTTGGGTGTAATCCTAGAAATTTACCAATTTAGACAAGTCATTCCAATTATATAAATAATACTTATTATGGTGGTCTCGAATAGTATACAAGCCAAGTTCTAAAGTTTACAAGTCACCGGCACACTCATAGATTTGTGAATTTTGAAAAGTCACAATTTTTGGAAATAACGTCATGTATGCAGCTATGCAACTTAGACTTTAAACAAAAACATGCTAAAAATTTTAAATTTTGATATATTAAGCACATTTTAAGAATATTTTGAAAAGTTTAGGACAAGTAAGTGTTCTAATTCTCCAATCCCCCCACTTAAGTTAAAAAACGTCCTCGTTGTTTGTATCAAAGATTAAAAACTGGAAAATAAAAGAATTAGAACAGAAAAACTCCCCTGAGATTTGCTCGGTATGATCCTCCATTATTTGTATAAGAGCAAAAATCATCTTTCTTGTGGATGAGAACGTTTAAGCTTCATAATTGATGTATCCACAGGAAATGCAGGAATCTATAATACCACCAAGACTTTAACACACCTAAGTTAAGAAGGTTAAAACTTGCATAATACATTAGTAGTTAGTAAAAATAAAACTTAAAAATTAAACTGAAAATCATCAGGTCAGTCGATACGCCGTATCTTATGGAAGAAGATACGCCGTATCGAGCCTGGAATAATTACGAATCAGAATAGAAGATGCGTCGCATCCTTAACCAGGGATGCGCCGCATTAAATAAACTGACAAAAAGTTTTAAAGTCAAAATTAAAAATGCAGAAAAATAAAGTAAGATATGACCAGTGCAGGAGATGCGTCGCATCTTAGGATGGAGATGCACCGTATCCTCTGCGGGCCTGACTGACTCGACACAGAACAGAATAGTAAAAATTTTCCGGGTTGTCTCCCGGTCAGCACTTGTCTTTATTCCAGAGTCTTCAAGTTAGACTCACGTTCAGCTCTTTATTTTGTTCTTGTCACGGTCCATCCTTCTTCTTTCATCCGAAAGATGTTCCCGTATAGCTCCGCAACACAATTCCAGTATTGAGTTTTCCTCCACTCTTGTTGTCTTATTACAGCCTTACAATCATCAAAGGTATGATTACTCCAGCTAGCGTTTCTTGGTTAGGTTCAGAACGTAATATTCCATAGTGATGCTTAAGCCATCATTTATCCTGAAAGTAAACCAACTTGCGCACGAGAGTAGTGGAACGATCAAAGTGAATATCAAAAATCAACTATATTTATCAAATTAAATGCGTCGTATTAACAAAAGTTAATGCGCCGTATTTTCGTTACGTTTCAAAATACAAGATTTTTGATTCAGAAAGATGCGCCGTATCGATAAAAATCGATGCGTCGTATCTGTTTAATAATTCGAAAACTGTTTTTAATTAAAATAATAGATACGCCGTATCTGTAAAAACAGATGCGCCGTATGGCGTTATCGTTTAGAAAAATTTCTTATTAAAACAAAAATAAAAACAAACGAAAATAAACAAAAATTAAACACACGAAAACAGAAAATATGCAAATAATACAATGAATGCAATTAATCTAATACACAACACGGTTAGCGGTTAGATTAAAAATTAAAAAGAAAAACCTAATTAAAATACTAATCAAATTAACAGATAATAACAATTCACTCCCCGGCAACGGCGCCAAAAACTTGATGCGGTGCGTGGTATTGCTCTAATTTTATACCCACGGTATGTCGTTGTGGTTTTAGCAGTATTCAAGTTTTAAATTTATATTTAGCCGACTTATCAATAACACACACACTTTAACGAGCAGTGTACCCGGTCAGTATGAATATAATGGTAAGTAGAGTGTCGATCACTAAGAGTGGAACGTATTATCTAGTTATTCTAATCAGTATTTTAATATCTTAAGTTAGCTATACAACCTAATCTAACGCAAGGGGGTTTCAGCCTGAGAGACTGGCACGGTTTGGTTATGATTAAATATAAACTAAACTAATAAGCACGAATCAGCGAGTAGCACACACGTACACAGATAAATACTTGAGATAAAGACATAGTTAAGTAGCTTGTCACTTGTTTTATTGCTAGTTTTATATGAAGTGTATAGTTCGATGCAACGCACCGAGATTAAGTCCTTTCTCGTTGGTTCTAATCTTATCGGCGAGTAAACCCTTAATGATTACTTATGACTATCCTATTTATCTTTCTTCCTACTTTTCTACAGACGATAGAATGCATAGGCGATCTAATAAATAGGCGAGGAAGGGGCATGGCGACCCAAGCAATGCTCAGCTAGACACAGAGGTTATCAATGCACTAATAAAAGTCACCAAAGACATCAACATATAAACTTTAATTAATGGGAAAGCAATTTTAAGGGGAGTTGAAGTGAATGATAACATAACACAAGCCCATCAATCCTGACCAATTAAAGTGTACTAATACAATAAAACAAAACTACTTAATGAATTGAATACATGCAGGACCTTCTTACAGCTCTCGTATCTTTGTTCAAGGTGTGTCTTGTGCTGCTACTTCGACTGAATTCGGCCTAGGGCTTCTGTCCTTCGTATATCGTACGTATCAAAAGTCTCTGAAATTCGTCTGGCCTTTGGGTATTTATAGTTTCTGTCTGAGGTAAGATGCGGCGCATCTAATAAGTAGATGCGGCGCATTGACTTAACTTCGCGTGGGGTCCAAGATTAATATATTTAGGAATATTCGTACACCGCCAGAAGATGCGGCGTAACTCCATTCTTAGATGCGGCGCATGTCCTTGCTGTCTTGGATAATATCTTGTGAAATCTTGATAGTGATGCGCCGTATGTAATAAGCAAGATGCGGCGTATCTGGAGCAGAATGTCTTGATCTTGTACATTTCAGTAGACTCTTAACTTCTTGCTTGTTTTGCTCCACAATTAGTCCAAAATCGCCAAGTTTCACATAATACTTGTTTTTACCTGAGAATTACAAAAGTAAACATTAACATATCAATTCTCACAGATAATATAATAAAACAAGTCAAATAAATAGGATAAATAACGGTAATAAAATGTACTTATTTGAGTTCATCACCTGTTGTCAGATTTGTTTGATGTTGCTCTGGCAGGATTTCCATTCAATCATTGATAATCACAATTGTGACTTTTCTCATGAATGTTCTTGGCAGATTGCTAAGATCTGCGAAGGACACTTTCCTAATTTACAACTGATGCCCATGATGTAGAACCCCAGAGTAACTCTAAGTGTACCTAAGAGATCTTTGATGAATCTCATGGCTCTAGACTCAATTAGTGCACATTTGTTTGGTCGTCGGAGGCGTGGAGCAGATTGCCTCCTTTTCAATATCAACACTTTCGTAATGAGAGGTCGATAGATTATGAAGGGTTCTCCGTGTGAATGAAACAAATGACTTTTGAGAGACACTTGAGTGGCTTAGAAGGTTTAGTGCAGTGCGTCCCTGGGTCCATGACGTCTTTAGTCTTCAATACCGGTGATGCTCATCAACCAGTAGATTATGAATTGAACCCGGTGTCTGCCCTAAGGTTGAACAAATGGAGGGCTATTTCTTTTCACCTATTTCTTTTCTTTTCTTTTTAATTCTTCAACCCCTTCGTTCTCCTTTCATTCATTTTCTCCTTTTTTTTTTTTTAATATCATACCTAGGACTTTCTAGTTCTAAACTATTGGTATTGTCCTTGGGTAGATCCCTCCGGCTCTGGCGGATCATAGGACGGTTTTCCCTAACCTTAGTCACCTTATAACTCCGTGACTATCCTAATGATGCCATAAAACCAAACCATTGAAAATCTCTCAAAGTGTCGATAACTGTAAAGACATTTTGTTGACACCTTGAGAGTTTGATGATTTTCAGAAATACTCCCCCTTAACATGTGCGCATAAGTAATATTATTGAAATTTGCACATGCCGAAAAGAGTTGGCACTTTTGAATTGATTGACTTTCAATGAACCTGATCGTCGCGAGACACGCTTACATCACCAGTTAAACTGGCTTGAAATTATTACCCGTCCAGATCAAATTCAAAGATTATCGCTCGAAATCGGTACATTCTACTCAGACACGTCCTTTGCGAGACACGCTTACATCACCAAATAAACTGGCTTGAAATTATTACCCGTCCGGGACATGTCCTTTCGACTACTGACTTTTCCTATCGTCAATTCGAGGGTCAATTCTGAGTTTGAGCACAAGAGATTCCAGCAAATGAGACATCATATTTTAATCATCTTTTTACTTCTCCCCCTCAAAAATAGCATACTCATGATGTTTTTGAAAAACTTTATGATTAAAATATGCTGTTTTTGAGTTTTAGGGAAGAATTTCAAGAACATTTGTATTTTAGAACAAAGATTATATTTTTCAAATACTCCCCCTTAACAAGGGAATACTTGTCCTTATGAGCAGAATGTTTGAAAAACTTTAGAAAACATTCTGGTTTTCATTCTGCTCATAAGTAAGAAGCTTTCGCTCCTTTTTCAGGATTGAGGCACTGAAGCCGTAATGTCACTGGCCATATGGTAAGAATAATGGAAAAGAATTATGAACAATGAATTCAAATGCTCACATCATCCTCCTTTGTTAAACTTGGTGAATTCTGGATCCGTCCTTTGATATAGTCTGATAGGAAATGGAGGACGACCGCCCACATAACTCTCAAGTCTCCGAATCTGATCCCTCCGGTACAACCTTCTTTCAATCTTCAAGACGAACTGCATCACTTGTTTGAGCTCATTATGTGTCCACCTTGTTGACTTTTTCAACTCATGATCTCGAACTCGAAGAACTAACCCATCTCTAACGTTTTTCAGCGTGTCGTCACAGAATTTATGAATCTCGTGGAATGACATGAAATGGTTCGTGTGTGTTGCACTTCTGTAGACGAACCCGAAGACTGGGTATTTCTTCATGGTATATTGAGCATCACTGTTATTTTCCAAGAACATTATGGGCTCAACAAGATTCAACTTCTGCTGATAACTTTCCACTCCTAACTGAAGATCTTCTACTCGTTCTTTGATAATCGTTCTTCGGATGAAATGGCAGATGGCTGCACTAAAAGCATACTGAAGATCGGTAGAAAGATGTTGCAGTTTTCCTTGTATCTTGATGAGGTATAAGTCTTCAATATCATTGAGACTCAAGTCAGGAAAATATGCTTCTGAGAACGAGTAGATCTGGTTGTCATGTCGTCTGACGGTGATCGCAGATAGGAAGGTGTAATCATACTTCTTCGATCCTGAAACACTAATCACTGCCGTGATCCTAAGGTCACTGTAGACTTGTTCTCGAGACTTTTGGCTGAGTTTATACTTGTACCAAGTCTTCCTTTTATCATACCAATGATGAATTCCTAATTCAGCATCACGATCATAGATCATTTGCTGTTTGAGGAAGATCTTCTGGTGAATTGCAGCTTCCTCAATGGCAGGATTTTGGTAACTTGCTGCAGGAGTGAAGGTAATAGAAGTTGCATACTTCGTTTTGCTTGATGCTCCATGTATGAGTAGTTCAAGATCTTTGTTGAAAAAGAATTGGAAGGGATTTCTGAAGTTGCATGTGGTTTTCTGATCACTGGTAGTGGCTTAGTCAAGTCTGTGATGTATGAACGGTTTTTGTTGTCACGGCCACCTACCCTGAGTATGTATGGATTCGTCCAGTCAAACTCACTTGACATTGCACGAGCAATGTTTTCAAGGTGATATTCCAGCTCAGCCGCATTTGCAGATTTGTCTTTAAGAAGATTGAAGGCATCATTCTTGATCCTACGAAGTTCTCTCTTTGTCATTTTCTTCACATTTAGAGTATGTTTGATTTTGTGTGTAAATGCAAATGTACTGTCTTCAACTTTAGAAGCTTCGTCGTCTTGGATCTGAGCACTGGCAAGTTGATCAAACCATTCATTTCCGTTCACATCTTCATCATCATCAAGCCATGTTACGACAGCTGGTTCCTTAGAAGATTTCTTGCTGCTAGATGGCTTTGATTTAAAAAGTTTAGATTTTGGTGGAGATGGTGGTGGTGATTGTGGTTGATCTTCTTGTGTGTGAAATTCCACATTTTCTTCAGGAATATGCTCAAAATGATGTTCGGTTGCTGTAGGACCAGATTCTGGATTTGGTTGAGGTGGAGATGTAGTTGTGGTTCCTGTAGGCTCAGCAATGTTGATTCCAGATCCGCTACCATTCTTTTGTTTCTTAGTAGTAGGGTCTGGATCTTGTTCATCATCATTATCATCACGTTTCCTCTTGCCCTTATCTGCTGCAGCCTTGCAAGATTCCATATTTTCTCGAATAGCATTCAAGACGGACAGTTCAGTGTAATTGAGAGAGGATTTTGCAAGCAACTTGGTGTGGAGAGCATCTTGAAGATCTTCAACAGAATATTCCAGAAGATGTTGTTGCTGAATCTTCAAGATTTTGATCTTTTCTTCAAATGTTGTATCAACATATTCTTCAATGATTTTCTGAAGATCAGGAATGTACTTCTTGACATAATGCTTTGTATTTGCTTTCATTTTAGCATCAATATCAGCTTCTAGAAACTCATCCATCTTCAGCTTGGTTTGCTGCATTTCTTCCACTTGTTGAGACAAGTTCTTGACTAAGTTTTCCATCTCAGCCATTTTTACACTTGTTTGTTTGTCCTTCTTGACTTGTGCACGCTTCACTGCTTCCTTAAGTTTTCTTGCAGCAGGAGATAAAACTTCCACTTTTGTAACTTGGGCAATTCTTTTCACATGCTTACCTTTCAAGGCCTGTTTGATACGATCAGAAACTGTTGCTTTTTCTTTTGGTGATGGTGATTTCTTCGGTGATGGAGTAAGTGAAGGAATTGGTTCATCAGATTTAGTTGTTGAGTCCTTAGGAGAAGAAGGTGGAGGTGTAGGATTCTCGGGAGGTGACCCAGGAGGTGTTTTAGGTGATGAAACAGGTGAGGGTTGAACTGGTGGTTGTTCCTGTTCCTGTTGAGGGTTACTAACAACCATAGCAAGTTCGGTTGGAGGAATTGATGGAGAACGTATGTAGCTATCTGCTTCCAAGTCAGCTTGAGCATCCTCCTTACGTTTCCTTTCTACTTCCTCTTGTCTTGCCATTTCCTCAAGTTCCTTAGCAGCTTCAGTTGTCTTATTGCCAAGAATTTCCTTTTCTTCTTCAGGATTCCAGTCCATATTATCCTGATGGAGTTGTTCCCCCCCTTGATCATCATCAAACATGGAGTCTGAGATTTCCTTGTCAGTTAAGACTATATTACTCTCCTGATCATTCTCCTTCTCATTCTGAGCTTGTGCTTCCAAGTCGGGTTGATTAACCGAACTTGGTTGCTGAGGAATGACAGATTCAGCCTTATCGGGTTGAATAACCGTATCAGGCTGAATCTTGGATGTAGCAACTCCAGATCCTCCGGGTTGATTAACCGGATTAGTGTGGATCGAAGCTGCTTCTTGACCGGTGCCTGATCCTCCTGCTCCATGCTCCATCTCATACTTCCTTTGTTGCTCAACAGCCAATCTAGCCCTTCTTTCTTCATCCTCCTTAGTTGACCTTAAACTCATCTTTTGTGCATTTTCAAAGTTGATCTGATTTTGAAGTTCTGCTTCTTCAACAGTCATAACAACAGGAGTCTCCTCTTCTGATTCAGATGATTTAGAGTCAGTATCTTCATCAACAATCCCAGATGGTTCAGATTTTGGTTGTGGTTTGCTAGGTACAGTTCTCTTGAGAGATCTTGGATGTTGTTTCTTTGGAAGTGAGGTACTTGATGCACTGCCAGTCTTAGACCTGCTTCGAGACCGAGTCTTTGTAGATCCTGACCCTTCAACCAAGTTAGCAAGTCCCACTCGATGTTCATAGAATGCTTTATCATATGCAAGATAAGCTAGAGTTTCTTTTAGTTTATCGGTCATTAGAAACTTTGGCAGTCTTGTCCCTTGTTTGTGCGTGCTCCCTTTGGGAAAGTAGACTTTGCGGAAAGTTCTATCCATCATGTATGGATGAACCTCTCGATCGGTCGGTCGTCGATCAATGTCCTTATGTAAGTCAATCAGATAACTTATGAGAACTTTGGTGTATCGGACAAAAGGGATTTGTTTGAAGGCTTTCCGCATCTAAAATAGTATATTTTCCCAGATAAGAGCTGCAAAGTCAATCTTTTCCTGGTTCACGAACCCCCAGAAGACTTGAAGATGACTTAGTCTTGGGTGCTCATAGCCACTATCTCTACCGGATATTGAACGGGTTATTATGTAGAAGATAGTTCTCCAGGGCTGAGGTATGTATTTAGCATTGACTTTTGAGATCTTGGTTAATGGTGTGTCTGGTTGAACATCGTAACCAATGTCTACAAGGAATTGCATGATTTCAGATTCTGAAGGTTTCGGGTAGAATAGATTGGAAGTTTCAGGTGCATCGGGAAGGTCTAGAGCTTTGCGGAGATGATAAGGTGTGACTCTGATCCTTTTACGATCCAGTTGGATTGTGAAGTACTCATCATCACTGCTCAGTGTGAAAGTATCCCAGAATTGATGAATGTACAGTTCTGGAATGGTGTCAGAACTGTCCAGAAGGTTTCTGCACTTATGAGCTTTAAGAATCTCTACAGCTATCTGGCAGCTTGGGTCGGAACACTTTATCTTATCAAGCTCTACTCTTGCATTGTTTTTCCCTATTTCCAAAGAATATCCATGTGGAAACACTTCTTCTTTTGTGAGAGGTGGAAGAGGTTGTTGTTGTGGAGCAGCCATTGATGTTATCTGAAGCAACAATCAAGTACAAATATGCAATATACATGATTGTTAGCATATGTTAAAACTAGATACAACACATGACATCCATTTGCATTTATGATTGATTGTTACATGCTTGATCAAAGAATTTATCAAGAAATTACCAAATTCTATAAAATTTGATTTATTTTGATAAGTATAAAAGATATACCTAAGGAAATAGATCAAATTCTATAAAATATCACAATTGCGATAAATATGGCAATTGCGATAATTATGTAATTGCGATAATTATCCATTAGCGATAATTAGGCAATAGCGATAATTTAGGCAATAGCGATAATTATGCAATAGCGATAATTAGGCAATAGCGATAATTATGCAATAGCGATAATTAGGCAATAGCGATAATTATGCAATAGCGATAATTAGGCAATAGCGATAACTATGCAATAGCGATAATTATGCAATAGCGATAATTATCCAATTGCGATAATTTTGCCAATTTCGATAAACTCTCATACAAGAATTTTTGATAACTTTGAAGATGAACAGCCACGTAGATTTTTGTCGAAATTCATTATAACTTAGATTATACAACCACAAATTATCTAAATCAGTTTTAATGACTAATCTAAACAATCTGACCAAGTTATAACAACTTTCGTCCATAAACATTCAATATTCAACCTGCTGGTGTTCGGTGTTCTTCTTAAACCCTTAAATTCAATTGATCCATTTAACATGTTTCTGGGCACAATCTAAGCATGCATACATTCGATTAACCTCAAAACAACAACATCCCAACATACAAATTTCACAATAACACTCATATATGGATTTCCCCAAATTTGTCGCTTAAACCCTAAGACTTAATTTTAACGATTAGAAGTTTCTGGGAGTAATTAAGCATACAATCTAGGTTTATTATCTATATCTAAGCATTATCGTACAATTTTCTCAACTAAAACACAAACATTCAAAGATTCTCAATTTTACGCAAACCCTAAACCAAAAATCCTCAATTGCGATGGTTTTGACCGTTGGATCATGATGAAATTAAAAACCATTTGTTATAATAACGTGTTAAGCATAAGATTACTCACAAAATTTGATGATCGTGAGTGGATTGTCCGATTGAATGATAGCCGTAGATGATGGTGGGTGGTGGTATTTACTTCGGTAGTTGGATTTGTCAGTGTATTTACTGCGTTAAATTTTCTTGACTTTAAATATCAATCAATTAACTTTGCAATTTTTACACATATAGTCCTCAAACCTTGACATCTTTGAATTCTAAGTCCTAAACCTACCATGTGACTAATTCTAAGTTTCAACTTTTACATTTAAGGCACACAACTTTTTCCATCTTGAAATCTTATCACCAAAACTTTGTGAAGCAACAATTTTCTGAAAGCATGCAAGTACAAGTTTAAAAATTGTGGAAAAATTATGTCTCCCCCTCAACACGTGTTCAAAAATAATTTGTGACATTTTTAAAATAAACAACGTGTTGGATAAGGGTTTGTACTTGCATTTGCATTTTTTTTTGAAGAAATATATATTTACAAAGATAGTTTAGATGTTTGACTTGGTTAATTGTTTTTAAGAAACTTTTCCAAATCATTTGGCGTCAAACATCTCATACCAATCCGGTGAACCAGATCCACAAATCTTGTATGAGGCAAGGCTTTTGTGAACAGATCCGCCAGTTGGTGTTCAGTTACCACAAAATACAATTCAACAGTACCCTTTTCCACGTGTTCCTTGATGAAATGGTACTGGAGATCAATATGCTTTGACTTTGAATGCTGCACGGTGTTGCATGAAATAGCGATAGCACTCTTGGAATCACAGTACATGGGAATCTTGTTGAATACGTATCCGTAGTCCATCAGTTGTGATCGCATCCAGATGACTTGAGCACAGCAGGCAGACATGGCCACATATTCTGATTCTGTTGACGACAGTGAAGTGCATTCTTGTTTCTTTGATTGCCAAGAGACGAGCTTGTCACCCAAGAATTGAACTCCCCCTGATGTACTTTTGCGTGTGTCTAAGCACCCTGCATGGTCAGCGTCTGAAAATGCAACAAGTTCAAACCCAGAATCCTTTGGATACCAGATCCCCAAATTAATGGTTCCCTTTATGTATCGAAGGATTCTTTTAACGCCTGGCAAATGCCGTTCAGTCGGTCTAGACTGATATCGGGAGCAAAGATATGTGGCAAATACAACATCCGGTCTGCTAGCCGTGAGATACATGATCGAACCAATCATACTACGATACTTCTTAGGATCAATGGGTGTCCCATGTATGTCAGCATCTAGCTTCGGGGATGAGGAAGACATTGGGGTGTTATAGGTGTCACAGCTGGTCATACCATGCTTTTTCAGGATTTCCTGAGCATATTTGGACTGACTTAGAAATATACCACGGGGCGACTGATGAACTTGCAATCCTAGAAAGAATTTAAGTTCACCCATCATAGACATCTCAAAGTTTTGTTTCATCAGTTTAGAAAAAGCGTTTGAATATTTTTTATTGGTTGAACCAAAAATAATATCATCTACATAAATTTGAACAATGAGAATGTCTTCCCCGGTGTGTCTGTATAAATAAAGTCGGGTCAACAGTTCCTATAGTAAAATGATTAGCAAGTAGAAATGCAGACAGTTTATCGTACCACGCCCTCGGGGCTTGTTTAAGGCCGTATAAGGCTTTCTTAAGCCGATATACATGGTTTGGATGATTTGGGTCCATGAAGCCTTCTGGTTGTGACACGTACACCTCTTCTCGGAGTTGTCCATTGAGAAATGCCGTCTTCACATCCATCTGATAGACTGTGATGTTCTTGTGGGCTACATATGCCAGAAACATTCGAACTGCCTCTATCCGAGCCACTGGAGCAAACGATTCCTCAAAGTCAATACCCTCTTCTTGGCTATACCCTTTTGCTACCAGTCGAGACTTGTTACGAATCACTGTACCATCTGCATCCAGCTTGTTCTTCCAAATCCATTTCAATCCAACAACATAAACTCCATCTAGTCTTTCCACTAATTCCTAAACTTCCAAACGTTTGAATTGTTCCAGCTCTTCTTGCATGGATTCAATCCAGTTGTCATATGTAAGGGCATCTTTGATGTTTTTAGGTTCAGACTGACAGACAGTGAGTGCATACATGCAGTGTTCACTATCTGAGTGAAGTTTTTGTCTTGTCATGATTGGATTGTCAGGATTTCCAATTATATTTACCAAGGGATGATCTCTTGTCCATTTGTGGGTGGATGGGAAATGTTGAATGTTGTTTTGGTGATATGACGGGTCCATATTGCTCGAGGAGGATTCTCCTGATTCTGGAATGGTTGGTGGTGGAGCAAATGGATTGAAGAATGCATTCCCGTCATATCCTGAAGGTGTGGGAACTTGGTTAGAAGTGGGGGAAGAATCTTCAACTGCAGGTGGAGGTGTTTGAACCATGGGTGATGAGGGTTCAGGTTGTGGTGCATTGTTATCAACTACTGTAGTAGTAGTTGCAGATTGATCAGGTGCTTGATGTGAGACATGTTGAGCAGCGGAACTGGTGGAAGCATCTGATGTACTACTAACACAAACTTCATCAAACATTGGTGCAAACAAATCTTCCAGATCTTTCCTGTTAAAGGGTAAGGGTGCAGCCGAAGATTCAGGGAAGTTTAGACGGTTATATTCGGGTTCTAAGCGGTCTTGCTCAGAAGCCATATCCGTGAGTTCATCAAAATTGGCGTGTATAGTCTCTTGAATTTCCCCGGTCCGACGATTCCAAATTCTATATCCCTTAGAATTCTCACAGTAGCCAACGAATATCCCGATGTCTGCTTTAGCCTTTAATTTACCAAGATCATCTCTATCATTTTTCGGGTAACACAGTGCTCCAAAAACATGAAAGTAGTTGATGTTTGGTTTTCTTCCTTGAATTAGCTCATATGGAGTTTTGTTGTGTCGTCTGTTGATCATGCCGCGGTTCTGAGTATAACAAGCAGTATTAACAGCTTCAGCCCAAAGGTAATCTGGCAATTGAGCATTGATCAACATTGTTCTAGCTGCTTCCACAAGCGTACGGTTTCGTCTTTCAACTACACCATTCTGTTCGGGAGTGCGAGCAATTGAATATTGATGAACAATCCCATGCTTCTCATTGTATTCCCGAAGGGTTTGATTCTTAAATTCAGTGCCGTTGTCTGTTCGAATAATCCTGACGGTGTTACGGACTTAAACTTGAATCTTTGTGAGAAACGTGATTACCATTGAAGGAACTTGATCTTTTGTCCGAAGAAAGTAGACCCATGTCCATCGTGAGTAGTCATCCACTATTACCAAAATGTACCTTTTCCCATTTATAGTTTGAACCCGCATTGGACCACACAAATCCATATGTAGCAGCTGGAGGACATGATCTGTGCTGTGTTTTGTTTTGGGAGGAAAGTGAGCACGGTGACTTTTCCCTTGTTCACATGCAGAACACAAATGATCTTTGGCATATCTGAATTTGGGTAATCCGTCAACCAATTTATTCCTTGCAAGGTCAGTCATGGTTTTGAAATTGAGATGAGACAATCTTTTATGCCATAACCAAGCCTTTGTGGGATTGGCCTTGGAGAGTAAACAAATAGGAGATGAAGCTGTCATGCCATCAAAGGATATGGTGTATAGACTGGTTCCCCGTTTTCCTTTCATCAAATCATTTCCTTGAAGATCACGAATGAAGCAAGTCTTCTCCCTAAATGCTACTTCTAAATCTCCGTCACAGAATTGTCCCACTGAGAATAAATTGTGACCAAGGCCTTCAACATAGTATACACGACTGATCTCGATGTTCCCATTAACATAATCTCCATAGCCCATTATTGTTGCGAAGTGATCATTCCCGAACCTGACCGTTCCGATGAACTTTGCGATAAAGTTTGTGAGAAGCTTGAGGTTGCCGGTCATGTGTCGGGAACACCCGCTATCAACAATCCAGAGGACAATTTGAATCACCTGCATCACATATATTGGAAACAGGTGGAGAATTGGTAACGGTTGGACCCGTTGGGTTAGTAACACAAGATTTAATTATCTTAGGAACCTATTTAAAGCTTGCTATGTTTTGTAACCAACGTTGCCATGTCCAGATAGTCTCAGCCTTTTTCCTAATGAATGCACTAGGTGATTTGGTTGTCTTAGGTGTGGCTATGGGAGCATCTATGGTTTGTTCAGAAACAACTAGTGGTGGTTTCCCTAAAATGGACTTGGCAACAGTTTTGAGCCTAGAAGAAGAGCCACTAGTTCGTTTCTTTTTTCGTTTCAACAGAGTTTTAGCAATGCAGTTTTGATGATCACCAGATAATATACTAGCACGACAAACAATACAACTAGCATCAATCATAGCGTCAACATTAACATTCATAGATTCAACATTTGTTACATCATTCCTAGAATTGGACTCAGATAAGGTCGATTCTATTCCTGACATTACATGTGTGTTATTCAAACTACTTGCTTTAACTTCTGAAGACTTAGATGATCCATTCCTAGACTTCCTGACTCTATGCTTCTGTTGTTTCTTGGGAGTCTTGGAACTGCTAGCCTTAGAGATAGTATCTAGTCCTGTGGAAGTAGAAGTGTTTGCATTAGTGGTTGAGTCTGATGCTTGGGTAATTGCTTTGTCTACTACATACATCCCTGGGGCAATCTTATGAACATTTGCTTTGCCTTTGTCTAAAACTCGGAGTTTCTTCTTCAGATCAACAATGATGTGTTGGAATTCTTGATTTTGTGAATCTAATTTTCTGTTAAGGCAGACTGTGTCATTTCTGTTTTGAAGAATTTCATCCAGTTCCTTTTCATTTTCAAACAGTTTAATTCTTAAGAAAGAATTTGTTTCCTTATGATTTTCAGGAACATGACTGTTTTGAAATGATAAAGATCCTATGAGATTTTGAAATTTTAGTTCAAATTCAGCACTTTGATTTTGACACCAATCAAGCCTTTTTTGAAGATTAAAAACTTTGTTTTCCACATCATTTTTGATTTGTCGAAGATCCTCATTCTCTTTAACCAAATTTTCTATCTCCATTTGCAACATCTCAACATTTACAGCATGATCATTCACAAGTAACTCATTGCATGATTCATAAAGTGAATTCATTATCACAGAAACAACGTCATAACACAGAACTTTTTCTAAGAGTCGATCATTCTCATTTTTCAAAGTTTTCTTTTGATGTTTTTGTTTTTGAAGTTTGTCATCCTGTTCTTTGAAAATGCTCTTCATAGATGCAACTTCCGTGAATAATTCTTGTTCCCATTGTGTTGCATATTTCTTCAGATGTTTGACATGAGGCAGAATTTTCTTTTGAAGAATATCTCGCTTTTCTTTCGCGACTGGGGAAAGAAAAGTAGAGACTTCGATTTGAGAATTAAACTCAATTTCATTTTCTAAAAGAAATATGTCTTCCATAATTGTATCAAAATATCGAAATAATTTACTTTCTGGTAATTTTGGATCAACATCATCATCCTCAGTCAAAGAATCCTTGATTTGTGCAACAGGTTTTGAAACAGGAAATATTGTAGGAGAAACATGTATGTTGGTGTTAACAAACATTTGTTCTGGTTCGTCCTTTGAGGGGACAAATTTGATTTGACGTCTTGCATTATAATCATGATGAAATCTGGAAAAGTCTTTTTTAGTTTTTGGTCGACTCTCAAGTTCTTTTTGACGTTCAAGAATTTCAAGTTCTTCATCATTACCAAGCACAACAACTCTTTGAAAGGTATCATCAAGTAATAATTCTGCATTGTATAACTTGGGATTTTTTTTGAGTGCTTTTGAAAGAAAACGTGGTTGGTCATTGCCAATAGCAAATCCAACTCCTTTCGGAACTGGTTTTACCGATAGCCTTTGAATTTGAGTTATGGATTCACCATTTTTGTAGACAATAGTTTGAAACTCTTTAAGTTTGGATTCCAAAGTGACAATTTCTTCAAGATATGAGTCGACACGTTTACTTGAGGCTTGCTTTTCTTCAAGAAGATTATTTTGAGATGTTGAAAGCTCAAATTGAGTTTTTAACAGCTCAGAATTTAAAGTATTAATTTGTTTTTTGAATTCAAATTGATCCAATGCTATTCGAGAAAAGCAGTGATTATCGCCATAGTTTCCACTGTTTCCTGAACCATATCTGCCCGAAGACCGATTCTGAATTTCCACTCTGCCATCGTTAATAACAGCTTGATTCCTGGTGTTAGAAGTTGAATGAAGACGATTGTTAGATTTGGTGAACTTGCCAAATGCCTTAGCAATTAATCCAAATGCTTCATTAAGAGAGTTGAAAGCATCCTCCTCTTCATCATAATCAGCGTTTGAGTACAACATGGAATCTGAGTTGTTATATGGAACCATTTGGTTGTCAGAGTATTGTGATGGTGCTTCATATGGGATGATTTGGTTAGAAGGTTGTGGTTGTAAACTTGGTTGGAAAGATGATTGACCAAATTCCTGGTTTGGTAGTGGAAAGTTGGATTGAGCAACAAGAGCAAGCGAGTTAGGTGTAGGTGCTGATATGAACCCGCCTTGTGCTGCAACTTCCTTATCTACCTCAGATTGATGTTGTTTCAGAAAGTCATACATTAGTCCATACTTGACTTCACCAATCTTCTTAGTTTGCCTGACAAATGTTGCATATTTCTGCCATTCTGGTCCAAGGCAACCTAGAAATTTTGAATTGATAGCAATCTTAGGTAACTTGATGTCATGACGATCGAGGTCATTTACAACATTTGTGAAACGGTGGTAGTATGATTCAATTGTCTCCCTTGGTTCCATGATGAAATTATTGTATTCCATGTAAAGATTTGACTCAAGATCTTCCTGATTTAACTCTGTCCCTTCCATTAGAAGATGCACATGTTCCCACATGTCTTTGGCAGTCTTTTGAGCATCAATACTTCGGTAAATAGGATTGGGAATCCCCTGAAGTATGTAAGACATTGCCAGTTGATTTGCCTCTTGTTGCAGTGTTTGTTCAGTTGTGTAGTTAGCGACAGCTATGGGAGTTGATGTTTCTTCTCTTTCTGAAGTTCCTGGAACAACATTTACTGGAAGTGGAAAGGGTCCTTCTTCAATGGCTTGCTTAAGATATTTCCCATGGGGTTTACGGAGTTCAATGAATCTGAGAAATCTACTAGCCCATTGCACATAGTTACCAGGTGTCAGCATAGGTGGAGTGTCCTGATTCCCAGCTTCATGTCGGGATTGCTGACTGCTGATTGCCTCACACATCTTGTTAAACCAATGTGGTTCTCTGGAGTAGGATGGATTGTTCAGCATTTGATTCTGTTGCATGATTTGTTGTGGGGATACTTGTGGTGGAGAGAGAAATTGATGCTGTTGTACGAATGCTTGTTGTTGTTGATACTGAGGATGAAATTGCTGTTGTTGAGGATATTGCTGTAGCTGATAGTAGTAATTGAAGTGAGGTGGTTGAGACATGTCTGGATCTTGAAGATAATTAAGATTTGTGTGATGAGTTATGTTGAAATTGGTTTTGGTTAACTGAAGATTTTTGTCCAATTGCGATAATCACTGTACACCCAATTGCGATAAGTAGTGTTCACCCAATTGCGATAAACTCCAAATAGCGATAAGGAAAATAGAAATTGCGATAAAACTTAGAATTGCGATAAAAAA
Organism: Artemisia tridentata subsp. tridentata; assembly: GCA_021014915.2. Lineage (NCBI taxonomy): Eukaryota > Viridiplantae > Streptophyta > Magnoliopsida > Asterales > Asteraceae > Artemisia > Artemisia tridentata. Next base: position 242,312,223 of record CP139503.1, read on the forward strand.
TGACAATTTGAATAAGTTATCTTAAATTGCGATAGAAAAGGCAATTTGCGATAATTTATCAGAATTGCGATATTTTATGGCAATTTCGATAATTTTATCTAAATTCCAATTTCGATAATTCTCAACTCTCCTACAAGAGATGAGAAGCAACCAAGTCGAAGTATTTTCACTTTCTCCTACAAGGAAGTAAAATACTGAGTCCCAATGCCGATAACTGAAGAACTGCCAATTGCGATGAAACCCTAACTTGTCGCTATTCGAATTACGATAAACCCTAACTTGTCACTTGATGCGTGGTTTTGCGACCTTACAACAGGTTTTACCTCTCGAGGGATCTCAAGAGGCTTGCAATCCCCACCAGGCAGTGTACCTGACCGATGTAGTATAGTGAAGTGGCAAGTACCGGGGGATTGATCATTCTCTAGGGGAATAGTGTCGTTAGGATTGAAAAACTATTCTAATAGGTCTAAGGGTGAGGGAAGATTCTTTTTGTATTTTTATATTTTATGAAAGCAAGTAAAATCTCGGGTTTGAAAGAGTGGGCGGAATTAGTTGCTAGTCAACTAACCCAAATAACTACAAATGCAAATAAAATAAAATGACTGAAAATGAAAAGGTTGTGAAACTTATATGGAGAGAAATGTGTTTACTTAGATTTCCTTACTCCCTAACTATCTTTTACCGGTTGATTAGTGTGTATTAATTGCGTGGATGACGGGTGTATTCCTTAATACCAATCGTGGGGTGGCGTACGTACTTCCCCAACTCTACAAGCTCCTACTTCACTCCTATGTCGAGCCGGCTAAGAAGCTCCTAACATGGGATCACTAGAATTTGCTCATGCATTAAATACAACCATAATAACCTTAGTACGCATTGGTCCATGTTTCTTAAGACGTTCAAGCAAATTACCGTATAGGAGGTTAGCCTGTTTTCTTAAGCCTAACATCGATAAACAATCATCCAATACAATTAATAACACACTAACAACTAATAATCAATAGTTAGGTTTCATTAGATCTAAGCAAACACAAGATAAATCTAGCCTAGCATGTTAACCAAAAGACAAGAACAAGATATAATCAAACAACACATAGACATATTGATTGATTAAGTGATTACTTATCTTCAATTAAACATGGGAGATCCAAGGGTATGAAAACCCTTAAAAATGGCAGAAATTCATCTTAGGGTTTCTCCTCACAAAGTTGCACACTAATGACAAAAAATTGCAAAACTATATATAGAACTTAGTGGCTGACGGCGTCACGTTATAGATCTTGACGCCGTCACCTCGCCGTGGCTAGGGTTCCCGGATGGTCTTCCTGACGCCGTCCCTCTTTAGTCCTCCAAAATCCGCTCTGGCCTATCAAGGGCTGACGCCGTCAGAATAGGGCTTGACGCCGTCTCTCTTTAGCTTAAACCGTGATGGCCTTGATCACCTTAAAGGGTGACGCCGTCAGACTTTCTATTGCAAAACTCTCTGGCGCGTCACGTGTATTTTTCATATCCACCTCTTTTGCCAAGCCATGATGCCGTCAAGAGCAATACTTGACGCCATCAAGTTTACTTTTCCAGCAACTATGAAGACTTTGTCGTTTTCTTCACTTTTATGCTCCAAAAACGTCCAAAATGCTTCCTTTTCCAGATTTCTTCTCCAAAGTACCTAAAATGACAAAAGGAACGATTTAGGGCAATATTTGATCAAATAAATACGATTTAGGGCTTAAATGACCCCCTAAAAGCGGTACACTTTTCGATTCATCAAATACCCTTACACTTGAGATTTGCTTGTCCTCAAGCAAATGCGCTTTTATTCTAATCAAAATACAAGTTAGGGGTCATTTAATGCTAATATAAAAGTAATTACAACAAATATTCGTTCCACTTTAATCATAATAAGCATGGAGATTACAGACTAGCACCTCACAAGTAGTGTTTAGATACTCACATCTCTCAGGTGTCATCAAAATAAATCTCATAAATGAAAACGGATAATATCTCTCACTACCTGTCATAGCAAATAGATTACCATAGGCTTGGGAAAGGATCAAAAACCTCCTCCACTAGGCGTAAGCACCTAAGATAAACTATCAAAGAGGGCTTTTAAACGGGTTATAACGTGAGGTGTAGGGATATGATAAACACGGATTTGTTGGATAAGGGATATTTTACTGGTGGCGAGTTAAAGATCTTGATTAATTACATGTACAATATGGCGTTGCGAAGCCAAGACTAGACTCGACTTAAGCTAAAAACAAAATAACAAAAACATAAAATAAACATAAAATGAAACGGGATGGTAGTCCGTATGTTTTTTTCTACTTTTCTTTTTCTCATTTTTTTTTTGTATTTTTCTTAATATATATATATATATATATATATATATATATATATATATATATATATATATATATATATATATATATATATATATATATATATATATATATATATATATATATATATATTTTTCATACACTCTTGCCCTACCATCCAAAATAATACATCATAGGGGCGTTGCATCCCTTACACTTGAACTTTTACATAACTTTACAAATAACTATTCTAATGACTCGTATTAAGATAATCGAAACACTTGGAGTACTTTTTAAAATATTTAGCACATATGGGGGTAATAATGTTGTTCTTCCCCATTACTCCATTACACTAGTACTTTACCCATGAGTCCCAATCGTCCCAAAACAATATGTACAAGGATATGACTCGACTTAGCAACCATGTAATCAATTAGATAATTAACTTGGGGTTTAAACAAATGTTGTCACAATAATGCACTAAAAATGAGTGCATACAAGGTAGGCTCAGGCGATTTGGGTGTACATTTAAGTGGGGGGTAAACAAATTCTTCCTTTAAGTAAAATGCTTAAAGGTCGAAACGAAAAGATAGGCTCTGAGGGGTGTACTAGGGGTATCGTGTACTAAAATTGAGTAAAACGCAAAGGGTGTGGGAGAATTACTTGACCAATGTAGCCAATGTAATTATAACAAAAACACAGGTGTAAAACAATGGGTTAATCCTAATGCCTCTTATCATGTAGTAAATCTAACTACACGAATGTAGTCTCACTTGTGGCCTCGGAATGGTCCTAACGCAAGTTCTAGAATCTAAGTGCTACCGGTACACACATCATAGCATAAATGCTTTTCCTACCAATTCTAGGGGCGAACCTCAAATATTTGGGGGTGGAAAATTTTTTAGTGGTACGGTTTTTTGTGCTAGTCATATAACTTCCTATCCATGAGATGCTCATTAAGATCAAAGTTTCACTCCTATATGTTGTAAAAAATTTTAAATTTGGCACTAAAATTGCCCTAACAGGTATTTCTCTCAGTTTTATTACACATTTACTATCAAACAAACAAAAATAAAGTGCAATTGCATTCTCTAAAGTATCGTATTTTACCCCCCTTACACTTAAGATGAACATTGTCCCCAATGTTCAAATAACAAGATGTAAAAGTAAATAAGGTAAAAGAATGAAATCAAATACTCCCCTGATTCGCTCGGTGGATAAAGAGGTAACATGGTTAGATCTTCTTCCAAGAGAAAGTAGAAGCTCCAAGACTAATGCATCGCCAAAAGCTAGATTCCACATACATCTCCTTGTCCAAAATAACCTGTTAAACCTGAGAAAACAAACACGAAAACCTGCATAACATCGGCGGGATAAATTCTATATAAGGATATAATGCTTGTGGAATGATAATTTTGCAGATTACTGGAGTTTATAAGTTAGAGATTTAATAAAAACTTTTTATGAAAACAAAACTTTCAAAAATTTCAAAAAATTAAAACTTGACGCCGTCAGGTTGTAAAGCCCGACGCCGTCAGAAATGATCTGACAGAATTCTCATGTTAAGTTTCCGGAAAATTTCTGGAAAAACCTATACCTTACTTCCTGGAAATCCTGCAAAACATCATTATGACTCGATACAAGCATTTGACTCAAACAAATACTAATATGTATGTTAATTTAATATTATTACGATTCATGTTCATTTGTTCTAATAAACCGATTTGGATTTCCCTTACACTTAACTTTTGCAAAATACCTTTATATGTAGTTAAGACGAAGTTAAAAACAAGATAAAACATTTTCACAATTTAGTTTGGAACATGAATTAATAATAATAAAAATTTAAACATACATACGGAAACAAATAAAATCAAACAAACAAATAAATAAACACACAAAGCAAATAAAGCTTGGGTTGCCTCCCAAGAAGCGCTTGTTTTTGTTCGAGTCACGAGCCTGACTCTACCCTTATTTAACGGATAAAGGAGAGGTTTTTTCTACACTTAGGATTAAGTGCGGGTGATAGTAGCGATACATACCATCTCAGTGGAAGTATGCCGCGTGAGGAAAGAGTGGTGGATGAATTATATACTCAAAGGGGTGTGCTCCTTTCATCATAACCTTACCTAGTTCACTTTGGTCAATGGGTGAATTAAAGTTTTCTCCTAAAAAGGGATCATCTTCTATCAACTTCGAGAAATTCCTAGTTGGGAATCCATCTTGACCTAATAAACCCGGTTTAAACCCATAATGTTTCTTGTGATCAATCATGAATGGGTGATGTAAGTATGTAAGGTCATGGTTCACTCCTATATTAGCTTCCACTCCACATGGCCTAGAGTCTACTACCTTAATCTTAACATTACCCGGACTACATGGTTTGATGGGTGGATCGGGACCTTTTTTAATTCCTAAATTCACATCTAAAGATGGAAGATTAGGTAACGGTTTTGGTTGAGGCTCCGGTTCATCAAAAAAAGGAAATCCCCTAGAACTAAGAGTAAGGTTGTGATCACTATAAGCATTCAAACCTATATCCTCTAGTTGTGTTTGGTTCAAAGGTTCTACCTCCATCGGGATTCCTAAAGTCTCTTCTACTTCTTCCGGGTAAGTCACGGGCGGTGTGTGTGCCTCAAATGATGGTGGGTTTTGTGGAGTACTTGGTGGACTTGGATTTTCTACTTTATCCTCCATCTTATCTTGATTACCTATGTGCTTATTATGTGATTTGTTGAAGTCTATCCCCAACATGCACCTAGGTATCTCAAATCCTTTTCTATTCATCTCAAATTCTTGGTCCGATTCATAAGAATCATTCTCAATAACTTGATCACTATGTTCCATTTGCCTAAAGGATTCCTCATACTCATCATATGTCTTGGTGAAATCTAATCCAAGCATGCACCTAGGTAGTTCAACATTAACCATCTCACAATCTTGGTCGGGTTCATAAGAAACTATCCTAGGTGAAGGCTCATATGGTGCATAGGTTTCACTTAATGAGGTATTTTGAGGGTTTGATGGGGCTCCTAAGGTGATTTCCTCAAAAGTTTTATGCACTTGGTCTCTTTTCTCAAGGTACTCACTAAAATCTATGTAAGATCCTGTTCTCATTACTTCATTCCACCATCTTGATTTATCCAAATTAGTAAAATTATATTTCTTCATGTAAAACTCTAGTCGCGGATTTGGTAGATTTACGTTCTCCATAATGGCGAACGGAAGAGTCAATGGAAAAACTTTACGAACAAAAGCACAAAGAAAAGATAGACTACGAGAAAGCTAATAAAAAGAAAATAAAAGTCTCACTAGATAGGAATCTAATGAGTAGACCTAATAAAAATAAAATTTCAACCTAAGCAATAACTATTCCCTGGCAGCGGCGCCAAAAACTTGATTGCGTGATTTTGTGACCTTACAACAGGTTTTACCTCTCGAGGGATCTCAAGAGGCTTGCAATCCCCACCAGGCAGTGTACCTGACCGATGTAGTATAGTGAAGTGGCAAGTACCGGGGGATTGATCGTTCTCTAGGGGAATAGTGTCGTTAGGATTGAAAAACTATTCTAATAGGTCTAAGGGTGAGGGAAGATTCTTTTTGTATTTTTATATTTTATGAAAGTAAGTAAAATCTCGGGTTTGAAAGAGTGGGCGGAATTAGTTGCTAGTCAACTAACCCAAATAACTACAAATGCAAATAAAATAAAATGACTGAAAATGAAAAGGTTGTGAAACTTATATGGAGAGAAATGTGTTTACTTAGATTTCCTTACTCCCTAACTATCTTTTACCGGTTGATTAGTGTGTATTAATTGCGTGGATGACGGGTGTATTCCTTAATACCAATCGTGGGGTGGCGTACGTACTTCCCCAACTCTACAAGCTCCTACTTCACTCCTATGTCGAGCCGGCTAAGAAGCTCCTAACATGGGATCACTAGAATTCGCTCATGAATTAAATACAACCATAATAACCTTAGTACGCATTGGTCCATGTTTCTTAAGACGTTCAAGCAAATTACCGTATAGGAGGTTAGCCAGTTTTCTTAAGCCTAACATTGATAAACAATCATCCAATACAATTAATAACACACTAACAACTAATAATCAATAGTTAGGTTTCATTAGATCTAAGCAAACACAAGATAAATCTAGCCTAGCATGTTAATCAAAAGACAAGAACAAGATATAATCAAACAACACATAGACATATTGATTGATTAAGTGATTACTTATCATCAATTAAACATGGGAGATCCAAGGGTATGAAAACCCTTAAAAATGGCAGAAATTCGTCTTAGGGTTTTTCCTCACAAAGTTGCACACTAATGACAAAAAATTGCAAAACTATATATAGAACTTAGTGGCTGACGGCGTCACGTTATAGATCTTGACGCCGTCACCTCGCCGTGGCTAGGGTTCCCGGATGGTCTTCCTGACGCCGTCCCTCTTTAGTCCTCCAAAATCCGTTCTGGCCTATCAAGGGCTGACGCCGTCAGAATAGGGCTTGACGCCGTCTCTCTTTAGCTTAAACCGTGATGGCCTTGATCACCTTAAAGGGTGACGCCGTCAGACTTTCTATTGCAAAACTCTCTGGCGCGTCACGTGTATTTTTCATATCCACCTCTTTTGCCAAGCCATGACGCCGTCAAGAGCAATACTTGACGCTGTCAAGTGTACTTTTCCAGCAACTATGAAGACTTTGTCGTTTTCTTCACTTTTATGCTCCAAAAACGTCCAAAATGCTTCCTTTTCCAGATTTCTTCTCCAAAGTACCTAAAATGACAAAAGGAACGATTTAGGGCAATATTTGATCAAATAAATACGATTTCGGGCTTAAATGACCCCCTAAAAGCGGTACACTTTTCGCTTCATCATCACTATTCACCCAAAAGCCAAAATGCACTTTTCACCAACTTTTTCCAATACGCGATTTTTCCTGATTTCACTAAAACGTCTCGAAAATCAATAACAAATCGATTGTTTTTGATTGTTTAACGATTAGAAACCACAAAGTATGATGAAATTTAAGATTAACAACGTTGTAAATGGAAATTTGATGAGATTAGTAAAGCTTTTTGACGAGATGATGAATACGTTTTAACAAAAAAGAGTTTAACGATGAATCAAAACAAAAAAAACCTTACTCAATCGTGAAAACCAACCGAAATACGATTAGATCTACTCAAACATAATCCTAACTATCCCTTTGGCTCCTGATACCACTTGAAGGTCGTTAATATCTCAAACACACACACATATAACTAAAGTAAAACTCGTACTACTACTTAATTAAAGAGCTACGATAAGGAGAAAAGTAAATAATCAATAAGAGAAGAAGAGAATAAGAGATTAAAGAAGAGAAGTGGAAGGGAATTCAATTCATACGATACAAGGACATGGCTTACGCAAGATACATGAATAACCAACACTAAATGAGATGCCCCAAGCCTTCTATTTATAGGCACTTGATTAGGGCAACTCTTACAAGATTTCTTCTAGAAGGATTAATGCTTAATTGGGCGGTCCATGGGCTTCTAATGGACCGCACCATAAATACAAATATAAAGCCCTATTTTAAGCAACATGAATTCGAAATGTTCAAGACTTGTAATATTAACAAAACGTGTTCCTAACAAGTTGAGTTGATGGGGTTTGTTGAGGGTAGGAAAAGTGATGTTGTTGTTGGACAAATGCCTGGTTCGACTGTGGAGATGGAGCAAAGTGAGATTGAGCTATCAGTGCCAATGAATTTGGAGGTGTAGGAGGTGAATACGTTCCACAGAGAGCTCGATCTTTGTCAACTTTAGATTGATGGTGCTTCAGATAATCAAACAACAACCTATACGATGCATTGTGAAGATTTTTGGCCTGGCGAACAAAAGTGACATGTTTTGCTAATCTGGACCAAGACAACTGAGAAACTTAGTGTTGATTGCAATCCTTGGTAAAACAATGTTGTATCTGTCCAAATCATTGATAATGTTCGTGAACCGATGGTAATAAGACTTTAGTGATTCCCCTGGTTCAATCATGAACATTGTATATTCGAGGTAAAGTTTGGATTCCATGTCTTCTTTGTTCAATTCCGTGCCTTCCATTAAGAGATCAACATGTTCCCACATAGCCTTAGCAATTTTCTGAGCATCAATGCTTCAGAAAATCGGATTAGGTATACCTAGACAAATATATTCCATTGCGAGTTGATCTGCTTCTCGGTGAAGTATTTGTTCTGCTGTAAGTTGATTCTCAGGAAGAGTGGTCACAGTTTCAGGTCTTGGAGGAACAGCAGTTGGATCTCCTGGAGCCGTTGTAGTTGGCATTTAGAAAGGACCTTCAAGTATAACCTTTTTCAAGTATTTACCATGAGGTTTCTTAAGTTCCAAGAACCTTAAGAATCGACTTGCCCATTGGACATAATTTCCAGGAGTGAGCATTGGAGGTGTTTCAAGTGATCCAGCTTCATGTCAAGATTGTTAACTACTGATGGCCTCACACATTTGATCGAACCAATGTGGTTGTTTTGTAGGAAGTTGGAAGGATTGCATTGGTTGTTGTTGGGGTATAGTTGTTGTTGAGGGAATTTTTGTTGAGGATAGAATTGATGTTGTTTCATGAGTAGTTGTTGTTGAGGATACAATTGTTGAGGATACGATTGTTGTTGAGGATACTGCTGTTGTTGAGTATACTGCTGTTGTTGATGATAAAAATAACTGAAGTAAGGTGGTTGAGACATGTTTGTAACAATGATATGGATCTTTAAGGTTGATTTAGGTGTGTAGAGTAAATGTATAAGTAAGTGTACTGATGTGGATACTCAGAAAAAAAATTGGTTTCTACTCGGAGGATTAATACTCGAAGTGTTGGTGAAAGATGGTCAGAGTTTCGTTTCCTACTCGGAAGGATTTATCAAGTATTAGTTACTGTTCCGTACTCGGAAAGATCTTACTCGGAATATCGTACTCGGTATATCTTACTCGGATGCGTCTTACTCGGAGTCAACCCAATATTCGGACAGAGTGATGTTTCCAAATATTAATGAAAGTAGTTACTCGGAAGGTCCATACTCGGATAAAGTTACTCGAAAACAGTTGCTAAAAACCTTACTCGGAAATTCCTAAGAGTCTTACTCGGAAAATAAAAGATTTTTGTTACTCGGAAAATCAGGGTTTAAGCTACTCCGAAAAAAAGGGTTTTTAGTTACTCGGAAAAACGCAACAGTAGCAGATTTTACGAAACTCTTAAAAAACACTTAGAGCAATGAATTTAAACCAAAGTAACCATGAAACTAACTTTAAAACTAACTAAGCTAGTGGAAAGTAGCAAACTTTTTGATTCTTAACCTAAAAAATTCGAATTTTTTGATATTATGAAACGTTAAGGACGAATGGATTAAAAAACAAAAAAAATAAAAACTTTTCCACGCAAAATATGACCTAAACACCCCTATGCGATTGATACCACTTGTGGTTCCCTAATCTACCATTGTTACTTATTTTGAATCAATACTTCTAGAGAGAGAAAGTAAGAGAGAGATAGATGGAAGGAACTTATAAGAGAAATATGTAATATTGAATAAACAAGAACCAACACCCTTCTCCATGTGAGATGGGGTATTTATAGTTGCATTACATGCATGGGTCTTTGCCCTAATAGTAACTAATGGGCCGCTCATGGGCTTCCTTCATGCGCGGGCCTTCAAACAAACATAAAAGCCTTATAATTAATGACCTATTACATATACTAACTGACCGACACTTTATAATGATTACACGTAATCCCAACACTATGGATAAGGCTAAGGCTAAAAGTGTAAAATATTTTTGTATTTTTTAATGGATGTAACAAAAGAAAAGAATGGCTCAGAGGGTGTACTAACGGTATCTAGCACTAAAAATGAGTGCTAACAAATGGGTCCATATTGGGAATTATAAATAATCGATGTGGTTAGCTAATATATCATTATGAATAAACGGATGGACATTTGGTTGAAATCCTAAGGTTGTCTCTTATCACGCGAATACACTTTTATCACACGAATGTGATCTCACTGCGGTCTGGTAATGATTTACAAGTACAAGTTCCAGAATAAATAAAATCACCGGCACACTCATAGCAAAAGATCATACATAAAAGACATATGCTTATAATAATAGACTCAAATCCTCACAAATTTTAGTGGAATGAGCTATAAATGCGCTAGCAATGTTATCGATCCCAAAATGGATTGCAATGTCAATCGGGACACATCTCGAATTTTCAAAATTACAGGTTTTGTCCGTGGATTGATCAAGTTATTCTAATATATTTATCCTATATGCGAGAAAACAACTAGATCACAAGGGCAAACAATTAAAAATTAGGCTAAAAAATATAGAAAATTTAAAATCCAGTTTCATTTTCCTATTTCCTCCCCCACACTTAAGTTTGACATTGTCTTCAATGTAAAGAACAATGAATCATGAAAAATAGGGAAATGGAACATAAGAGAAATGATACTGCCTGAGCCTTGGAATCGTGATTGAGCTTCGACCGATGAGATTATGAGATCGACCGATTTCACATCTTCGTGTTCAAGCATCATAACCTGCAGTAATCTTCATATACAGAAAAACAAACACAAAAAATGAAAAATATTTTTGGATTTTTTGTTTTATAATGCGATGCCTCCACACTTATGGTTGAACCAATGGGGCAGAAAAGTGAACAAACAATTAAAAACACACGGGTTGCCTCTCGAGAAGCGCTTAATTTATTAATGAGTCGTCAGCCTGACTCGATCTTCCTCAATTTCGTGGTTTATGTTTGGATTTCTTTCCCGCATTCTTAGGAATATAAACCACATTTCCTTTCACTATTCTTTTTCCGGTCTTATCGATGTCATGTAATTTTGCGGTATCGTAAACTCTTGGTAGAACATCCCAGATGAATCCGGTTTTCGAAGCCCATGGCATGTTTTTTCTTGTAATCAGCTAGAAAAGGTGCCATGAACGGAATAGAAATGTATTTCTTTTTATCAAGAATTCATTCAATTTCTCCTCGTCATGGTAAATCTTGATACGGTGTCCATTAACAATGAAACTTCCACCATGATTGTCATATAACTCGACATATCCGGATGGAAAACCATGTTTACCACGAATGGACCATACCATTTGGTTCTTAGCTTAGGAGCTTTGAATTTATACTTAGAATTGAACAAAATTACTTTGTCTCCGGCTTTGAATTCTTTCCGGATTATGAGTTTTTTTTTATCATGGTACGCTTCTGTTCGAGCTTTGTACAATTTGGAATTTTCATCCGCTTGGAGTCTCAATTCATCGAGTTTGTGTAATTGCAAAAATCATTTTTCTCCAGCGATTTTGAGATCGGGATTACATTGCCTCAAGGCCCAGTATGCGTGGTGTTTAATTTCAAACGACAAATGACAAGTTTTACCATATATGAATCTATATGGAGTTGTGCCAATTGGAGTTTTGTATGCCGTTCTAAATGCCCACAGAGCATCATCGAGTTTCCTTGACCAAATGGAAGGATTATCCTTAACCGTTTTTTCATGTATTCTCTTTGAAACTCTGTTTGTATTTTCAACTTGGCCACTGGTTTGAGGATGGTATGCGGTGGCAAAACGATGATGGACACCATATCGTTTCATGGCTTTCTCCATTTGATGGTTACAGAAGTGGGTACCTCTGTCGCTTATCAAAGCTTTTGGAATTCCGAATCGAGAGAAAAGCTTTTTCAGAAAATTTACAACCACTCGTGCGTCGTTAGTGGGTAAAGCTTCTGCTTTGGCCCATTTTGAAACATAGTCAATAGCAACAAGGATGTATTTGAACTTATGAGATTTAGGAAAAGGACCCATGAAGTCAATTCCCCATATATCAAAGATTTCATAAATTTGGATGCTCTTTTGTGGCATTTCGTCTCTACGAGAAAGACTACCAGACTTTTAGAAAGCATCACAATTCTGCACGAGCGTATGAGCTTCTTTGAAAATTTTTGGCCAATAAAAATTGGCATCAAAGACTTTTTTCGCGGTCGTGGATGGACCATAATGTTCTCCAGTTGGGCCATGGTGGCATTCGTCGAGAATTTTTCGAGTTTCTAAACCGTAAACGCATCTTATAATTATCCCATCGGGACACATTTTAAATAGATATGGTTCATCCCAGAAATAGTGTTTTAGGTCTGCGAAAAATTTACTACGCTGAGTATGAGTTAGACCTTTTTGTAACACTCCTCGGACTAGATAATTTGCAAAATCTGCAAACCATGGAATGTCTTCTTCATTTTCAATTCCCATAAGAGTTTCATCGGGAAAATTATCGTCAATCTCATCTTCACCGAATTCATCTAAATTAGGATTTTCTAATCGAGACAAATGATCTGCTGCTACATTTTCCGCGCCTTTCTTATTCTGGATTTCAATGTCAAATTCTTGAAGTAATAAAATCCATTGGATAAGACGTGGTTTGGCATCTTTTTTGGCAAACAGATATTTTAGAGCTGAGTGATCGGTGAATACAATTGTTTTTGACAAAACAAGATAAGATCAAAATTTGTCAAACGCAAAAACTATAGCCAAAAGTTCTTTTTCAGTGACCGTGTAGTTTTCCTAATACTGCTCCAACGGCAAAATCACTTGCATCACACATAAGTTCAAACGGCAGCGACCAATTTGGTGAAACCATAATCGGTGCATTTGTTAACTTATTTTTGAGCGTTTCGAATGCCTTGATGCATTCTTCATTGAAATCAAAGACTGAATCCTTTTCAAGAAGCTTCGTCATGGGACGAGAGATTTTTGAAAAGTCCTTGATGAATCTGCGGTAGAATCCCGCATGCCCCAAAAAACTCCTAACGCCTTTGACGTTAGTCGGGGGTGGTAATGTGGCAATAGCATCTATTTTTGCTTTATCAACTTCGATCCCTTTGCTGGAAATCTTGTGACTAAGCACAATGCCTTCTGTCACCATAAAATCGCATTTTTCCCAGTTTAGCACCAGATGAGCGGTTTTGCCTCTTTCAAGCATCTTATCAAGATTTGAAAAGCATTACTCGAATGAGTCTCCAAATACCAAGAAATCATCCATGAAAACTTCCATGGAGGTTTCGAGCATATCTTGAAATATAGCAATCATACACCTTTGAAAGGTTGTAGGTGCGTTACAAAGACCAAAAGGCATACGTCTATAAGCATAGGTGCCAAAACGACATGTAAATGTGGTCTTTCCTTGATCAGCCGGATCAATTGGAATTTGGAAATAACCGGAGAATCCATCGAGAAAACAAAGGAATTTGTTCCCCACAAGTCTTTCCAACATTTGATCCATGAACGGTAAGGGAAAATGATCATTTCTAGTGGTGTCGTTTAATTTCCGATAATCAATACATACACGCCAACCAGTTATGGTTCTAGTAGGAACAAGTTTGTTACGTTCGTTGGTTAGAACAGTTGTTCCTCCTTTCTTAGGAACGCAGTGAACAGGACTCACCCATGAACTATCCTCAATGGGGTAAATAATACCGGCATCAAGAAGTTCGATTATTTCTTTCTTAACAACTTCTTTCATGTTTGGGTTGAGTCTTCGTTGTCTTTGAACAATTGATTTGGCATCGTTTTCGAAATTGATTTTATGCTTGCAAAATTTGGACTTATGCCACGAATATCAGAAGTTTTCCAAGCGAAAGCTTCTTTATGATTTTTAAGCATAGAAACAAGACGTTCTTTTTCATCGGATTTGAGTGATGAAGATATGACAACTGGAAGAAGAGATTTTTCTTCCAAAAATGCATATTCGAGATGATCGGGAAGAGGTTTCAAGACGAGATCAACCGGTGGATCTTCGATAGAGGTTTTGATTCTCATTTGTTCATTGAATTCCAACTCTTCGTAATTGGTAATTTCTTTCTCATAAACTTCTTTGGTTTTTATCTACATAAATTCAACGAATTCTCTATCGAGATCTTCATCGCTTATTGATGACGCTCGAATTATACATATTTTATATAGCATTATTTGTTAGTTTCTTAATAGATTCTATGGACTTTCGATACTTAATTGCATGAAAATACATTTCAGGTCTAATCGACCAAGAACTTCAAGAACCAAGATAAAGTGTAAGCATCTAAGCCAAGTGGATGCTAGAGCAAAGAATTGCCTGATAAAGAAGAAAAGCACGTCGTCCTTTCTATCAATGTACACCGGTTGCGGGGGCGTAATAAGTCTTATACAAATCTGTGTTAGCATCGTCAAGTACGGCGATCTCAAGAATAAAGTGCGCCGGTCTTCAGTTCAATTAATGACCCTTTGGTGCCAAGAAAACTATTGATGCACGCCGGTGTTTCTAACTATGTTTGCCGGTATCGCAAGCGAAGCCCGCCGATCTTACCTCAAGTGCGGCGTACTTCAGAATATGATCAGTCACAGTTAGCCTATAAATAGAGCCTCAATCCATCTCAATCAACACACCTCTCATCCCAACTATTACAAAAGCTCTGCTAACTCTTTACCATTCGAATTACATCAATTGGAGTGATCAAGTGAAGCTAAAGTTCCAAATACATTGAAGTACTATCTTGGTATTGTTATAGTGATCGCTAGTGACGGTAGCTCAATCATTGTAACTAATTCAGGAAGTATGTCTCCCATTGCAAACGAATCAATCACTGTAAGCATGATTTGTAAAGCCATGTTAGGCTAAACTCCTTATGGTTGCTTGGATATGTTAATATAATAAAGTGATTGGTTGTGATATGATCTCATTTGATTCTTGTTTATGTTGAAATCTTGCTGTGTTCTAAACTTGTTATCCATTGTTTATCACTTTTGATTATACTTGTCAATTGGAAAAGGTCGAAAGAACCAATTGGTATTATATAGTTTTCGAAATATGTCTATGTATCTTGATCTATTGGTTAGAGAAATCCGCTCTTGTTAAGTTAGAAACAACAAAGTTTACTGCATTACTATTAGTTCTTGAGCTTGTTAACCACTCGTTCAAGGGCTAGTAAACATAAGTCTTGAATCAAACTTGTTAATCCATGAAAACGTTATTTTGAAGAAAACAACTAATCATTGGTTGAACTTACTCCATCATTGAGATCATCATCATTAATCATTCACTGAGTTATAGTAACTATCCAAGTAATCATATGTGTCTCATATTTGAATCTCATTTAGTTTTTGCATAATTATCTAAAACGCTTTCTAAATCATCTTAAGTAGTTAATTGATATATCGAATAATCTCAGTCCCTGTGGAACGACCTAGTATTACCAAAACTCTTTACTATAAACGAGGGTTATACTTTTACCCATGTGTTTTGAACTAAGGGAAATCGGTAGAACTAGTTATATAAATTTAAAGCTTTCGAGACACATCAAAGTTTTTGGCGCCGCTGCCGGGGACTGGCACTTGTTCTATTATCACTTATTTAATCATCTTAGGAATATTTGGATGGCATTTTGTGTTTAAACTGCTTGAACATTATTGCTCTGTCTCAACAAAACAGCCGCTTTTTCACAAACTCTGCGGTTTTTCAAACAAGATCACGGCGTACTTTTCCTAAAAGAACGCCGCTGTTCTGGGAAACGTGACACTCTTTCCTGGAAGTGTTACAACTTCATTCCAGAATTGATTCAAATCACCAATTCAGTTTACAACATAACCCAGAAGATAATTCCAACAAATCAAACTTATCAAACTCTTTTCAAAAAACAAAAATTTCCCAGAAGTGCGCCGTACTTATCACTAAGTACGTCGTACTTATCACATCAGAAACAAGAATTCAGTTCGTCCGAATTGAATCTTGGTTTTTCCGTCACTATTACCCTTAGCAGCCCAGTATTGGATGGTCACACGATCCTCCAACGCAGAGCTTGCTAGTCCTTTATCCGAACCCGAACGAACCATAAACCGAAGACGTAGACGTAACAAAAGAGTTTCATTGTTACAAAAAGACTTAAGACCTGAAATACCGAAAGAGATAGTTCCTGCTATCGATGATGTTTCTCTTTATCGATTTTTCATAAAATTTATCAAACTTCACGATCCAATGGATGAAACCGATAATGAACCTATGTGGGCTAATGAGCGAACCGTTGCTCCTACCCCAGGTCCTGCAATCACTCTGCCTGACACCGCCAATGAATTCACCATCAAAGGCAATCATTTTACCCTTGTCAAAGGTAATCAATTCGATGAAAGGAACAAAACCGATCCTCATAAACACATCCACGAGTTCCTCGGAATTTTTGAAATGTTTAGATATGGAGAAACCGAGAATGAAGCCGTCTGGCTCATGAGGTTTCCATTATTCCTGACCGGGGAAGTAAAAACCTGGTTAGATGAACTCGACGAAGGAACCATAGCAACATGGGACGAACTTCGTACTGCTTTCATAAGTCGATTCTTTCCTCCAGCATTATTCGATCGACTTCTCGAGGAAATCCGTGCTTTTTCTCAGCAAGATCGAGAAACTTTGACCGAAGCATGGCTACGAATGAAAGAAATCCTCAGGAATTGTCATGGACACGATTTAAGTAAAGGAAACATAATAAAAATCTTTTACCATGGACTTGACGAGAGCACGCAAGAAGCCTTGAATGCTGCTGCAGGAGGAATATTCCTATACAAAACCCCAAATCAAGCTTATCAACTACTCGAAGACAAAGTCTTACTCAAACATGATTGGGCTAAAAAGCAAAAACCAAAAACCTCTCTTCATAAAACTGTTGCTTTCGTCGATGAAGGTAGCAGTAATTCTGATACTGATAAAATTATGGCTCGAATGGATGCCATGACCCTCAAAATGGATGCTCAGTATAAAGAAATGAAAGAGAAGCATGAGAACTGCAATAATTGTGGTGGAAATCATTCAACCGCAAATTGTAATGATGATGATACACCCATGTCTCGCGAAGAAGAAACCAAGTTTATGCAATCGTTTCGATGCACTCGTTTTTATGATGACTATCGTAACCGGGATCGAGATCGAGATAAATGACGTACTGGCGAAAGATCAGAATATAACCGTGATCAACCTCGATCATCATATTTTTACGAAAAACCAGATATTCAAAAACAACTCAGCGAATTCATTAAATCACAACAATCTACGAACACATTCGTTAAAAACACATTCACAGATCTCAAAGAGAAATTAGAATCCACAACAAGAAACCATCAAGCTTCTATCCAAAATCTAGAGGAGAAATTTGATAGATTAGCTGAAAAACAAGCTGGTCGATCTCCTGGATCACTTCCTAGCAACACTACACCCAACCCAAGAGGTGGTACCTCTAGACCTTATCAACCACCTCAAGCTCGTCACGAGCATGTGAATGCAATAACTACTAGAAATGGTACTTCATATGAACCACCACCTAATCCTAGTCAAACACAACCAGCTGTCAAGTTACAGTGATGATGAAGATGAACCGACTCCTCAAAATAAACTCAAAATAAAAGCAATACCTAAAACACCTGTTTTAAAAGAGAAAATGGAAGCTCAATACGGAAAATTCCTAGACATGATTCGTGCCGTTCGAATCAATGTTCCACTTATCGATGTCATAGCAGGAATGCCAAACTATGGTAAATTCCTAAAAGAACTCGTAAGTAATAAGCATAAATTGGAACAGATTTCCGCAGCTTTTCTAAGTGATGAATCCTCAGCAATAATCCAAAACAAAGTTCCACCTAAATTAGGTGACCCAGGAAGTTTCCTGATTCCTTGTAATTTTGGCAAAACATTCTCTTGCAATGCCTTGGCCGATCTTGGCGCAAGTATAAACCTTATGCCATATTCTCTCTATGCCAAACTCTCTCTATAAACTCTTAAACCTACCAAGATGAGTGTTCGATTAGCAGATAGATCTTTTCAATATCATGTTGGGATAGCTGAAAATATGCTAGTTGAAGTTGGTAAATTCACTTTCCCAATGGATTTTTTTATCCTAGAAATGGAGGAAGACAACAAGGTCCCTCTAATTTTAGGAAGACCATTCTTGCACACCGCTGATGCAATAATTCATGTCAAACAAAAAAAAAACTTAATCTTGGAGTTGGCGAAGAGAGAATATCCTTTTCAATCGATTCAGCCATGAAATATTCCTACTCTAATGATGACACCTGTTTTAGCATTGATGTAATTGACGAAATTCTTGAAGAAGATTTTGACATCTTGCTTAACGAAGGGATTGAAATTCTCCATACCATCAAAGGAACAATTCTTGAAGAAAACTCTATGCAGAGTTTGACGAATTCATAGCCATGAATATCGAAGAAATTGAAACAGATGATGAAGAAGAAATCATATTCGAAAGAATTACATTCAATACAGACACAAAGTTAAAAAGTCTCTAGAAGAACCGCCTACTGATCTTGAACTCAAACCACTTCCTAAACATCTCAAATATGCTTTCCTAGAAGGAACATCCTTACTTCCTGTTATCATATCATCCGAACTCTCAGACAAAAATAAAGCAGACTTACTCACTGTTCTCAGAAATCATAAACGGGCCTTTCCCTGGAAAACCTCAGACATCCCTGGAATTTGTCCTTCATTTTGCAAACATAAAATTCAAATGCTAGAGGACAAGAAACCTGTTGTTCAAAAACAAAGAAGACTTAATCCTAATATGCAAGAAGTAGTAAAAAAAGAAGTAACAAAACTACTCGATGCGGGAATAATTTACCCAATTGCCGATAGCCCGTGGGTTAGTCTTATTCATTGAGTGCCAAAGAAAGGTGGTATCACCGTGGTTACAAATGAAAAAGATGAAACAGTCCAACCAGAACCATCACCGGTTGGCGTGTTTATATAGAGTACCGAAAGCTCAATGAGGCTACCTCCAAAGATCATTTCCCCCTACCCTTCATGGATCAAATGTTAGAAAGACTAGCAGGAAATGAATAATTTTGTTTCTTCAATGGTTTTTCTAGCTACTCTCAAATTCCGACTGATCCTCTAGATCAAGAGAAAACAACGTTCACATGTCCTTTCGGAACATATGCTTATCGACGAATGCCTTTTGGCTTATGCAATGCTCCTGCTACTTTTCAAAGATGCATGATTGCCATATTCCATGACATGATTGAAGAATCCATGGATGTTTTCATAGATGATTTTTCTGTTTTTGGAAATTCATTTAAAAGTTGTCTTGTCAACTTAAGCAAAATGCTTAAGCGATGTGAAGAAGCCAATTCAGTTCTAAATTGGGAAAAATGTCACTTCATGGTTAAAGAATGAATTGTGCTCGGACACAAAGTGTTCGGAGTAGGACTAGAAGTTGACTAAGCAAAAATCGAATTCATATCCAAATTTCCACCCCCTACTAATATCAAAGGTATTAGAAGTTTTTTAGGGCATGCCGGTTTTTTACCGACGATTCATTAAAGATTTTTCCAAAATCATTAAACCTCTAACTAAACTTCTTGAAAAAGATGTTCCATTCGAATTTAATGAAGAATGTCTTACGGCATTTGAAATATTGAAAGAAAAACTTACATGCACACCCATTATCGCTAGCCCAAATTCGATATAGAGATTAAAGACCAAAAAGGTGCCGAAAACGTTGCAGCAAATCATCTTTCTTGAATTGAGAAACAAGAAGATGATGATAATGAATTCGAAATAAATGATAATTTCCCGGAGGAAATACTAATGAAAATAAATTCAGATAATGAACCATGGTTTGCAGACTTCGCAAATTATTTGGTTGGTAAAATTTTACGAAAAGGGATGACATTTCCACAAAAGAACAAATTCTTCTCTGATCTTAAAAATTTCTTTTGGGAAGAACCACATCTTTTCAAAGTATGTCCTGATGGAATCATAAGAAGATGTGTGGCAGGTCCCGAAACTCGAACCATTCTAGATGAATGTCATCACGGGCCTACTGGTGGACACTATGGACCGTCCACTACTATAACACCCCAACCCGACACGGGTCAAAATGCCACATTATGGTGTCAATCAGAACATACAAACGCAAGTGGAAGACATGTAAAAATAATAAATACAAAGGTTTTCTAAAATGATAATATAATACTAACTCTAAACATGATGAGTTCCAAAAATGAAGTACAAAACTTGTTGATACAAAAGTTGGGCGTTCCTTGATTCCGTACCAATCAGATCTTAATGCTTGAGACCTGCGCACTAAGAAAACAAAAAGACACCGTTAGGCTTATCGTGGGATTGTCTCCCACGATTATCCTCCGGCGTGAGAGTAAATAATCGGTTTTTAGGGTTTAGTTGAAGAGTTAGGTTTTATAAGTCGTACCTTTAATGAGAGTCGAGAGACTCTTTATATACACACGAAACCCTAGTTGGTTTCGTGTTCCTCACTCCTCAGCGTATCCCGCATGGGGTGGTTATTTGATACATATCCCATAAATAAGGGATATCCTATATTAAAGCCATAAATAACTTTGGGTTTGGGCCAACGTAAGCCCAAACCGTTATCGTAATAGCCCATTCGTGATGGGCTTGAGCCCACTCGTGATGGACTGGAGTCCATTCGTGATGGACTTGAGTATGGGTCGGGTTCGTGACCCGAATGCGGACTATACGTCATCATGTCCCCCCAGTCTAGTGTGCGCAATGCGAAATTGCGGACGCTAGACTAACAATTGTAGCTAAAAATATTCCTCGATGCGTAGCGGGGAAGTTTCAAGTATTTCCCGCCAAAAGTAGCAAACTAACCTAGTCCAAGTACATCCGTATCTCCTTCGAAAATCGTGGGGGTGGGTGAAAAAGTGCTTTACCTTTTGGATTCCCAGCCACACGATTGGAACAAGTGGGGTACACATGTCATTCATCCACGAATAGGTGTATCCCTATATAAAGTTGAGCCGTCATTTCACTGTGGTTATCACAGTAAAAACCAACCTTTTCCACCATTGTTGAACCTTCAAACAGCGATCAAAAAATCAACAAAAGTGAAGGTAATAGCGCGTGCGCTTATAGGGGTTATTGAAGGTTAATCATGGTTCTTCAATTGTCCGATATTAATTCCGATATATTTGAGGATGAACTTCGTCAGTTCACCTCAGATTATTACATCCCTCTCGCATTGCATCCGGTAGTTCCGGCCGCAAATGCGTCAATAGCGAATTTCCCGCAAGGGAAGGTGGGGGTTTATACGCGCTTCTTCGAATTTGCGAACCAGCGTGTGCCCATTTCCCTATTTTTGTGCGATATTTTAAACCATTATCGCTTACATATTTCACAACTGCACTGTATAGGTGCGGCAAAAATAACCAATTTTGAGGTAAATTGTCGCCTGTTGGCGATTGAACCCACAATCCATCTATTCCGCGCGTTTTACCACACGTCGTGGTCAAACGGGTGGGTATCTTTCTCTAAGCGCGCAGGGTCACTGCAGTGCTATACGGAGAAATTAGACGCACTGAGGGTATGGAGGGAAAAGTTTTTCTGGATTGATAGTGCATTTTTTCCATGGATTTTTGAGTTCTATACTCAAGAATCGTTACCGAGAGATGAGCGCCCTGACCCCGGATTGTATAACGTAGCGGATGCGGATACGATAAATACCAATCGCATACCGATTAAAGCGTATCCAGAAGAGTTTTTGGTGCACATGGGCATCAGTCGCAACTACTTCGGTAGTCCGGAAGAAGTGCCAACATTTTTGGATAAAGATAGCCGGGGTGGGTGCTTGTCTCTTCCTTCCTCTTCGCTTAGTAGTTGTAAGCATTCTTCCCTTTGTAGCTTATCTAACACATTTTGTGTTTGTTTGTTGTTTTGTTGCGCAGAGATGGATCTATTTGGTGTTGTTCGCTTGGCGAAGCCCACTCAGGTGACCATAGGGGTGCGCCCTTTGAGAGATGACGAGGAGCCAATTCTACAGGCTACCGCAGGGCGCACGATGGTGATCGCGCAGGAGGAGACAGAGGAGACAGGGGGGTCCCCATAGGTGTCACTATGGCTACTCCTCTGCGTAGCTTTCCCGCTCCTGGGTCGCAGATCCCTGTGGAGTTATTGCATATAGACTCGTCGGGGAGTGCTATGGATGAGTCTGAGGAGGAGGGCCAAGGGTTAAAGCGCAAGAGATCGTCTGGTGATGATGGCGCAGGGACATCAAGTAAGCGCCCTGCTATTTCTGTCGGGCAATCATCTGAGGAGGGTGCGTCATCGCATAAAACTCCTCCCCTCAAGTAAGTACTTGTATCTTTAGATCTTCAGTCCTTTAATCCGCGTTCAATACTATAGAGTAACTTTGTTATTTGCATGCAGTACTGCTGTTGATGATGATGCGTATGTTGGGAATTCGCCACCCAAGACTGGTTCTGCATATGTTGGTGAGAGTCCAGTGGATGAGGAAAAATCTTCTGAAGATGCGCCAACAGATCGCCTTATAGAGGAGTTGGCGTTGGCTGCTGCGCACCAGGCTTCATTGGTTGCGCGGCTACAGGCTCAATATGGTGGTGAGGGTAGCCAGGTTGCGCAGAAGGACAAGGAGATTGACATTCTGAAGGCGCAGTTGGCTGATGCGCAGGCTGAAGTGAGGGCATCTGCTATGTACGCCCAGAAAATTGCTGATGAGAAGATGTCGCTTATGGCCGAACTGAATCAAGAGCGCACTGGAGCAAAAGAATACAAGGCCTCCTGCCTTTGGGCTTTGAAATATATGGAGCTAAACAAGGGGAAACTCATCTCTGACTTGTATGAATTCCGCAAGGCTGTGGAGAGTCTGCTGGAGAATCAGGAGAGCAAGCTGCACAAGCTCAACATCGAATATGATGAGGAGTTGTATCCTCATTTGGTGTCAACCATTGCTGAGCGCAGGTGGCTTATCATCCATGGCTTGCGTCTTGCTGCCTTGACCACGCTGGAGTCTCAAGAGGTCAAGGACTCCTTTGGGGATGTGGTTCAATGTGCCCTAGCGCGCGGTAAGGCAGAAGCAGTAGAGGAGCTGTGTGCGACCAAGGTTTTGGCTATGTCGCCCTACGAAGTACCTGGATATAATGAGAACGCTTATGGTGAACTTGTTGCTGCTATGGAGAAGTTGAAACTTTTTGAGCTTCCTCATATTGCACGGCTGGAGCGTGACCAGGATTACCCCATAGGCGTAATCATGCAGGGTTTAACTTTGGCTAGGTACTCATCCGAAGACACTGAGGCACAGCTTGACTACTTTCTGAAGCCGAATGTGTCGCAGCTACATGTGCCTATTTTCGCTCGTCCCCGTGACATCCTCAACCCTTTTGCCCTTGAGAAGGAAATTCCATTGAGGGAGTCTTTAGAAGCCCATGAGATGAGACTTGCCAGGAAGAAGGGCGTGAAGGGGAAAGCCATTCTTTGTGGTCTTGGTGCAGCGCACATTCCCGGATCTGATGGAGTGCCCGTTAGCGTGCCCACGGTAGCACCCAAGGATGCTGACCTGTTTCAGAGGCTTAAGGATGCTGGTAGTGTGGCGCGCCAAGCGAGTAGCTCAGGGCTCAGGCGTACCCGTAGCGTGTCTTGATAATTTTGTGTAATAGATTAACATTTTGTTGCACATGTGCATGTTAAGTCTATATCTTGTATGAACTTGTTATCCATAATAAAGTGTTGATTTGAAAAATACGATTGTACGCATATTGTATCAAGTTTGATTGTGGTTATAAGTTTTGTACTTAGTTATTTTGTCTTTGCATAAAAGATGTCTAAGAATCAAACCGTTTGTATAAACACATTTAAAAAAGGTTACAAGGATTTATAATCACTTATATCATAATCGTGTATGAAATTTATGGCATAGTCGTGTATGACATGATCATGTATAACATAATTGTGTATGAAATGCACAAGTTGTTGTGTATCCATCGTGGGGTGCACAAGTGTATGGATTGCAGCGTGCTGCGAATACCATCTTAAGGGGTTAGTTTTCTTAACTCCTAATTTGTTAAACGCGCACAGTGTGCTTTGATGTGTATCCGTCGTGGGGTACACATCGAACTTACTCCAACGTCTCGAGAGTAAGGTGTTTAACAAGGATGCGTGATCCGATGTTGATGGGTTTGCAACCCTCTTACTCAACGAGTCATTTAATAGGTTTACTCATCCTTTTACCATCGTGGGTTTCTAATTGGTGCATGCACGCCATGTAGGCAAAAGATAATGTAACAAACAGTATTGAGACATAAATAATATGTAAGCAATAAAGTAAAGTGTGTCACGGAGTTAGCTAGAAACCGCAACATTTTATTAATACTTGCAAGTTTTTGTAAAAAGATAAAACATTTGTCTAAATGAAACAAAAATGTAAATACACGGATATTTATTGAGCACTTACTAAAGTGCGAAGGTGTCCGTGTATTGGGTCGTAACCTTTCCTAAAGATAGCATCTCTTGAGATTGCAGATATTCCATGTGCGTTGTAGCTCACGGCCATCCACGTTACGCAGCTTGTACGCGCCTTGTCCTAGTGCTTCAATGACCTCATAGGGTCCTTCCCACTTTTGTCCAAGTTTACCTGTATCTTCTGCGTGGCTTGCATCATTAGCGCGATACACAAAGTCGCCTTGTCTGAATGAGGTGCTTCGAACTTTAGCATCGTAGTATCCCTTCATCTTTGACTTGGTTTTTGCCTCACGTATGGCTGCGCGCTCGCGCCTTTCTTCCAATAGGTCCAAGTCTATTCGTCGTTCGTCGTCATTGGTAGCGATATTGACTTCCGCGGTGCGGATAGTTGGCATCCCAATTTTAGCTGGTATGACAGCTTCTGTCCCGTAGACAAGGGAAAAAGGAGTGTCTCCATTGCTAACTTTGATTGTCGTGCGGTGCGCCCATAAGACATGCGACAATTCGTCCACCCATCTTCCTTTGTGTTTGTCCAGGCGCGCTTTAATTCCTTCGCCTAGACTACGATTTGCGCGCTTAACTAAACCATTGGTTTGTGGGTGTTTAACTGATGCGAAGTGTTATGTGATATTTAACTCTGCGCACCAGTCTTTGAACGGGTTATCACGGAATTGTTTTCCGTTGTCCGAAACAATCTCCCCAGGTAATCCAAAGCGGCATACAATATTTTCCCAAACGAAGCGTTTTACTTGATTACCTGTGATTGTCGCTACTGCTTTTGCTTCAATCCACTTAGTGAAGTAGTCTATTGCGAAAATAAGGAATTTCAGTCCTCCCACTGCGACAGGGAAGGGACCCGCAATGTCAATACCCCACTTATAGAATGGCCATGGAGAAGTGATAGGTGTTAGCTCTTGTTGTGGTCTGCGCGGGATGGGTCTATGAACTTGGCAGTCGTTGCATTTCTTTATCACATCGCGCGCATCACAATGCATAGTAGGCCAATAGTATCCTGAGCGCAATGCTCGTGCTACGACGGACTGTGGTCCTGAATGCATACTGCATGATCCAGCGTGGATCTCTCGGAGTACGTAATCTGCCTGAAGAGGTCCAACGCACCGAAGCCATGGTTGTAGGAATGAGCGCCGATATAGGATACCATCTCTAAGTTCGAACCTCTGCGCTGTGCGCCGTATCCGTCGAGCGTCCTTCTGCTCGTCGGGCAATTTGCCCTTTCTTATAAATTCGATAATAGGGGTCATCCACGTAGGATTCTCCTCTTCTATTACCGTGGATATCTCCATCTCCGAGATGGACTTGTTCTTTAGGATCTCCACTAACACTTGTTTTGACAGGTGCGCAAAGCTAGTAGATGCGATCTTGCTTAGCGCATCCGCTTTCTTATTTTCACCTCTAGGAACTTGTTTAATTGTAAACCTGTCAAAACCTTGGATTAGTGATTTTGTCTTGTCGAGGTATTGAACCATGTTATCCTCTTTAGCCACATATTCGCCCAACACATGGTTGGCTACTAATCGGGAGTCCACATTTGCTTCTAGGTTGCGTACACCCATTCGGTTTGCAATGCGTAATCCGGCGATTAGGGCTTCATATTCTGCCTCGTTGTTCGTGGCTGTGAATTCAAAACGCAGTGCGTAGGTGAATTCCATTCCTTCTGGATTAGTGAGGATAAGGCCAGCGCCCGATCCATCCACGCATGAGGATCCATCCGTGAACAAGACCCATGGTTCTTGTAGTTCTACCTCGCCTTGTGGGGGTGCAGCATCGGTGTCTGGTTTTTCGATGATGAAGTCTGCTAGTATTTGCCCCTTGACCGCAGTGCGTGGTCTATAAGAGATGTTATACTCTCCTAGCAGTACACTCCATTTTTGTAATCGCCCCGATGCGTCAGGTTTAGAGATAACTTGCTTGATTGGCTGATCTGTGATCACCGCTATTGGGTGCGCTTGAAAGTATCTGCGCAGTCTTTTGGCGGCGAATACCAATGCCAAGACCAAATTTTCCATTGGGCTATAGTTAATCTCTGTCTTCTTGAGTGCCTTGCTTACGAAATATACCGGTGTTTGTACAGAGTTCCTCTCTGTCAGTAGCACTGCGCTAACTGCTCCATGAGTCGCAGACAAGTAGACGATTAACTCCTCCCCTGGTCGGGGTGTGACTAGCTTAGGAAGCGCTGCTATATGTTGCTTAAGCTGTGTGAAAGCTTCTTCCGCTTCTATAGTCCAACGAAAGTCTCCCTTTTTTGTGCACTTCTTGAGTGTTTTAAAGAGAGGACGTGACTTATCTGCTGATTTGGATAGGAATCTGTTCAAACCGGCTAGTTTCCCATTTAGAGATTGAACTTCTTTCAACGTGCGTGGTGAAGGGAGTTGGATGACAGCCTCTGTTTTTTCTGGGCATGGCTTAATGCCATCTGGTTCTATCAAGTATCCCAGGAACATGCCTTCTGTAGTGCCAAAGGTGCATTCTTGGGATTTAACTTCATGTTGATCTTTCGTAGTGTTCTAAATGTTTCTTCAATGTCGCGTACCACTTCGTCTTCAGTATGGCTTTTTATGACAAGATTGTCCACATTGACCTCTAAGTTGCGGCCCACTTGCTTTTCAAATGCATTATCTACCAATCGCTGGTAGGTAGCGCCCGCATTCTTCAGGCCAAAAGGCATCTTTGTGTAACAATAGACACCTTGGCTTGTGTGGAAGGCTGTTTTTTCCTCGTCTTCCTTGGCCATTTGGATTTGGTGGTATCCTTTGTATGCGTCTAAGAAACATTTAAAGGGATATCCGCACAGAGATTCTACCTTCCAGTCTATCTCTGGCAGCGGATAGCAGTCCTGTGGACATGCTTTGTTGAGATCAGTGAAATCCACGCACATCCGCCAACTGCCATCACCCTTCTTGACCATGACTGGATTGGAGAGCCAGTCATGGTAATAGACTTCTCGCATGATGCCTGCGTCCACCAGTTTGTGTACTTCCTCCAGAATGGCTTTTGCGCGCTCTGGAGCCTGGCCGCGCTTTTTCTGCCGCACTGGGAATATCCTTGTCGGATTTTCAGCTTGTGTTCTGCAATCGAGCGTGGCACACCAGTCATGTGCTTTGGTTCCCATGCGAAGATATCCAGATTCCTTTGCAAGAGCGCGCACACGGCCGCTCTGCCTTTGTCAGACAACGATCCTCCAATCGATACTTCTTGCTCCGGATAATCAGGATGAATTGCGACCTTCAGGTTTGGTACTTTAGCTGCGCTCTGTTCTGGGGTGTGCGTCGTCTCATGTGTAATCGTGTTACACTCTCTTGGTGGCGCAACATTATTGTAGATGGTGACAATACCGCCTTCTACCGGGAATTTGAGCATTCCGTGCGCTGTGGACGGTACTGCGCGCATTGCTGAAATTCTTGGTCTTCCAATAATGCCATTGTATGGCGAAGGAGATCTGATCACCATAAAATTCATCCACGCTGTCGTGGAGTGTTCCTTATTACCAACAACGACTAGTAGTCGTAGTTGCCCCATAGGCCATATATTTTCTCCCGTGAAGTGATGAAGCGAAAAGTGTACCGCTTTTAGGGGGTCATTTAAGCCCTAAATCGTATTTATTTGATCAAATATTGCCCTAAATCGTTCCTTTTGTCATTTTAGGTACTTTTGAGAAGAAATCTGGAAAAGGAAGCATTTTGGACGTTTTTGGAGCATAAAAGTGAAGAAAACGACAAAGTCTCAAAATCAGCTGAAAAGTACCTTTGACGGCGTCATGGCTTGGCAAGAAAAAGGTGGATATGAAAATTACTCATGATAAGCCAGAGAATTTTGCATGAAAAATTTGACGGCGTCACCCTTTGAAGTGATCAAGGTCGTCACGGCTTAATTTAAAGAGGGACGGCGTCAAGCCATAATCTGACGGCGTCAAGCCTTGATAAGCCAGAACGGATTTTGGAGGTCTAAAGAGGGACGGCGTCAGGAAGGCCATCCGGGAACCCTAAAAGCGGCGAGGTGACGGCGTCAGAATCTACAACGTGACGCCGTCAGCCATTGATCTCTATATATAGTTTTGCAATTTTTTGTCATTAGTGTGGAACTTTGTGTGTGAAAAACCCTAAGACGATTTTAGCAGCTTTTTCAAGGCTTTTTGCCTTGAGATCTTCCATGTTACATTGAAGATAAGTTATCAATTAATCATTCAATATGTCTATGTGTTGTTTGATTCTATCTTGTTCTTGTCTTTTGTTTAACATGCTAGGCTAGATTTATCTTGTGTTTGCTTAGATCTAATGAAACCTAGCTATTGATTATTGGTTATTAGTGTGTTATTAGTTGTATTGGATGATTGTTTATCTATGTTAGGCTTAAAAAAACTGGCTAACTTCCTATTCGGTAACTTGCTTGAACGTCTTGAGAAACATGAACCAATGCGTACTAAAGGTTTTTATGGTTGTATTTAATGCATGAGCGAATTCTAGTGATCCCATGTTAGGAGCTTCTTAGCCGGCTCGACATAGGAGTGAAGTAGGAGTTCATAGAGTTGGGGAAGTACGTACGCCACCCCACGAATGGTATTAAGGAATACACCCGTCATCCACGCAATTAATACACACTAATCAACCGGTAAAAGATAGTTAGGGAGTAAGGAAATCTAAGTAAACACATTTCTCTCCACATAAGTTTCATCAACCTTTTCATTTTCTGTTATTTTATTTTATTTGCATTCGTAGTAACTTGGGTTAGTTGACTAGCAACTAATTCCACCCACTCTTTCAAACCCGAGATTTTACTTGCTTTCATAAAATTATAAAAACATAAAAAGAATCTTCTCTCACCCTTAGACCTATTAGAGTAGTTTTTCATACCTAACGAACACTATTCCCTGTGGAGAACGATCAATCCCCCGTACTTACCACTACACTATACTACATCAGTCAGGTACACTTCCTGGTGGGGTTGTAAGCCTCTTGAGATCCCTCGAGAGGTAAAACCTGTTGTAAGGTTGCAAAACCACGCATCATGAAGCCAGTCAACGGTGTCGTGGCCGGGCTTAACTGTCTTTGTATCTCAGGTCGCAACCTTTTGAAACAATGCTCATACATTATGTCTGCGGATGCCCCTCCATCAACATACATGCGGTGGATATCGTGACCCCCCGTATTTATCTCGATGGTGAGTGGTTCCGCCACTGCGTTGTCCGCAGCCAAGGTGGGAAAAGAAATTTCGCTTCCATGAGAAAACTTCTGGCTGACCTTTTGCCTAGTCTTTCGCTGCCATGATTGTATCATGTAGATAGTATCAGCCTTTTCCTTAGGCGCTTCTTTCTTGCCTCCGGTTTTCTGCTTGTCTTTCCCATCCTTAATATTTTTAACGAGATGGTCCAATCTGCCTTCTTTTACTAGCTTATCTATTAGTTGGCGCAATTGGACGCACTCATTAGTCGTGTGGCCCTTCTGTCCATGATATTCGCAGTATCCGTTCCCTACGCGCCGATCTTCGGGGGTGCGCATAGGTGGGGGTCTTGGAAAGTTCGCGCCTTCCGTCGCAAATATCTCCTTTGGAGTTTTCGTTAGTGGGGTGTACTTGTCGTTTCCCCGTCCGCCCCCCTTGACTGCGATAGCTTTTGTTATGATTGCTACTCTGGTCATTAGATTGTTTCCTTGGCTCTTCTTGTGACCTATGGTTTGAGTAGCCTTTCTTGCTATCCGCAGCGGCGGCTTCTCCTTGGATGAAGGACCTCGTGCGCTTCATGAGCTCATCAAAGGTTTGGGGAACCCTATCGTTTAACTTTTTTATCAGATCTGGGTTATTGATTCCGTTCATAAACCCTGAGATCTTTAGTATTTCTGGGCACGCCTTGACGTGTATGCATTCGTCCTTATAGCGCTCCATGAAAGCGCTTGTGGATTCCCCTTGGCGCTGTTTTACTCTAGCGAGCTCGACAGGGTTTTTGGCGCACTTCTTCCTCTTAGTAAAGTTTAACCAAAACGCCTTCCGTAACTCTTCAAACCCATCGATGCTTCTGCGTGGAAGCTTGCTGAACCAGTTGCGCGCATTCCCTACTAATGTAGAGTTGAACATGTGGCACCACACAGGTTGTGGCCAATTTTCGATAGTGGCTGCTGATTCGAAAATTTTTAGGTGATCATCAGGGTCACCTGTCCCATCATATGTTTTGACATTAGCGGGCATGCGCCTTCTCTTATTTTCTGAAAAATCACTGATGCGCCGAGTGAACGCATCCACTTTTTGACGGCGCCAGGGACGAGACATGTCTTCGTCTTCCTGGTCACGGTATCTTCCCCTTGATTTCCAGTGTCCTGTTTCTTTGTCCTCGTTGTCCGAGGAGTCACTTGAGGATGAGCTTACTTTTTTGCGACGCTTGCGTCGACTATCATCGGAATCCGAGCTTGCTCCTCTGTGGCGCTTGCGCCGACTATCCTCGGAATCAGAGCTTGAAGGGCTTTCGCTTGGGGAGCACCGTCGCCCAAGCCTATCATGAACCCTGCGACTACCAAGCCTAGTGTGGACATTGGCGCGCCGTTCCCCATCTTCATGCTCCTCCAGATACTGAAAGTCGGCTGCTTCGTCATCCACAACCTTCCTTCCAATCCTAGTAAATACTGGGTGTTTGCGGCTATCCTTCTCGCGTCTTTCCTTTCGGTAGCGCGGTGGGGATGCTTCATGCTCAGGGTCGAAGTTGAGCCTGGCGTGCAGACTTTGACTTGACCTCTTTTTCGCTTCCTCTCGCATCAGCGCAGCCAAGGTTTCGTAGTTCTGGGACACAAAATCACTTGGCGCTAGTTCAGGCGCAACTCCTTCTAGCGCGAGAGTGTCTGTTTCCAAATCAGGACCCTTGTTTCGGGTGGGTGCATTTGGCGGTTCAGTGAAGTTTAACTCTGGCATGGTGAGAGGAGTGCGCAGTAGATCCACCGTGCTAGTGGTTGTTGTAGTAGCATGGGTAGTCCTTGTGATCGGTTCTACTGGGGTAAAAGCCAGATCTGAGTATGATCCTAGGCTTTTGGGCGCACTGGTTGTTCCAGAGGGCGGCTTAGCGGCAGAATCAGTTTGCTGCTTTTTCCCCAGTAGGTCGTCATGCGTTTTCTTCGTCTGCGGAGTCCGCTGATTTGGGTTTCCATGCTTCGTCATTCTAGTTCTTCGTAGAGTTCTTAGTGTAGGGTCCCACGGATGGCGCCACTTGTTGATACAAAAGTTGGGCGTTCCTTGATTCCGTACCAATCAGATCTTAATGCTTGAGACCTGCGCACTAAGAAAACAAAAAGACACCGTTAGGCTTATCGTGGGATTGTCTCCCACGATTATCCTCCGGCGTGAGAGTAAGTAATCGGTTTTTAGGGTTTAGTTGAAGAGTTAGGGTTTGTAAGTCGTACCTTTAATGAGAGTCGAGAGACTCTTTATATACACACGAAACCCTAGTTGGTTTGTGTTCCTCACTCCTCAGCGTATCCGGCATGGGGTGGTTATTTGATACATATCCCATAAATAAGGGATATCCTATATCAAAGCAATAAATAACTTTGGGTTTGGGCCAACGTAAGCCCAAACCGTTATCGTAATAGCCCATTCGTGATGGGCTTGAGCCCACTCATGATGGACTGGAGTCCATTCGTGATGGACTTGAGTATGGGTCGGGTTCGTGACCCGAATGCGGACTATACATCATCAAAACTAAACTAAATTTAACTGAGACTATGTCCACGTCTAATCTAGAACAAAGTGGGTATCTATCGTCAGGGTGGTCCACTAAGAGCTCCTATGCACTCTTCCCTCATATCCCAGCTTCCAACCTAAAACCTGCCGTAGGAAAAGAAACATGGCTGAGCTTAAAAGCCCAGTGAACAAATATAAACAAAACGAATAATCGAACATATATAAGTATAGGGAAAAAGGAACATAAGCTCCTGCTGAATGAATATCATCTGCCAAAGAATAAGAGATCAAGGATCAACTGAACAGAATATCATATACCATAAGAAGCAAATCATAGCGAAACATAAGGAGATCATAATGAAGTCAAAGGAATCAAACAGAGAATAATAATCATATAACAGAACAGAACAGAAATGCCCACGAGCTCAGAAAGCATGCCACATGCTTAGTCACATAATCACATCATATCATATCCATATATCCGTCAAATCATAAGTTGTACAAGGAGGGGAGACCTCTCAAGTACCAAATGGAGTAGCTAGCTCCCAGAAGTGAAATGGGGTGCATGGCACGCACCAAACATATATATACACCTGCTCATGACAGGTATATACACATATCATAATGGCCAATGTGCACAAATATCATAACAGAACAGAAGGGGACGCCGTGGATCAATCACACCTCCACAGAAAGTGTCATGCCATTGGTGCCTCAATGACATGGCCATGGTACCTCCATGGCTAGGAATACAGATACAGAAGCTCGGGCAACAGAACAGAACAAGCAAAGTAAAGCAAAGCAAAGCTATCCATAATCATAACAGAGCTACTATAGCATAATCAATCAGAGCATATCAACATAACAGAATCTCATATCAATGAGATAATATACAGATCATCATAACAGAATGGATAGCAAACAGAATCATATCAAATGATAATATCAAACGGATCATACCAACGAATCATATCAAACGGAATCATATCAAAGCAAATGAATCAAGTCAAGGATCGAGAAATCATGAGAACCAGAACCCTCACTGAGAAAGGGTAGAATATATGTACCTCAACCCGCAAATGAAACCATATCAGAAGACACAATGGTTGGAAGTTACTCCTTCTTCAGCGAATCTACACGAATTAATGATCGTCTTATTATTTAAGAACCATTTCATAAGTTATTACTAATTTATCACTTGTTGTTGTGCAGATTAACATATTATGGTTTCCTTCTATTTTTAGGAACTTTCTATCTTCAATAACTTTCCAAATTTAGTAAGTTTCCAGAATTAGTAACTTTCTATAATTAGTGACTTTCCAGATTATGTAACTTTCCCTAATTAGTAGCTTTCATAAGTTAGGGTTATTATTGACATTTAAGTAAACTTAAAGGTGTAGTATGACCAAAATCATAGTTTAGGGTTTAATA
The DNA here is from genome assembly GCA_021014915.2 of Artemisia tridentata subsp. tridentata. Taxonomy (NCBI): domain Eukaryota; kingdom Viridiplantae; phylum Streptophyta; class Magnoliopsida; order Asterales; family Asteraceae; genus Artemisia; species Artemisia tridentata. The sequence continues at coordinate 242,345,966 of CP139503.1, forward strand.
TGTCATTATAGCAAGGTTTAGGGTTAAATGTATAAATTATCAAAGTTTAGGGTTTGAAACGTAAATTAATTTCAAATAATGACTAACTTAGATTAAAGACTTTTTTTAATATACGAACTTTTTCTCTCAAACCCAAATGAGGACACAACCTCTTCGTATATATAATAGACAAACTAAAATAAGAGCCAACATGACATTTCCTTTTCAAAACTAACTCACAACCCTCGACCCCTTTTTAAATCAGTTTACACACCCGTTTTTAGATCTTATGTGACACACCACAATTTGCATGCAAACACACCTATCGAACAGACATACCTCTAGTTAATCCTATACATACTCACACGTATTTCTTTTGTTAAATGCTCCCCATGACACACACTGTCTCATGCATGTACACACATATATACAATCACACATATACTTAGTCTTTTGTTAGAATTCACACGATTAAAACCTTCATGCCAATACACATACATGTAATTATAACGCCTAGGGTTCTCAGGTTTTAACCCACCTCATTTAATGACCAATTATGAGAAGTTCTTAGGGCTAATATTATGATAATATTAGGTCGACTAAGAGCTGAGAAATGAAAACACAAACAACCATATATCACGACACAACCTGCCACCATTATCCGATTTTAACGAGCCAAAACTAGACTATTTTCAAATGTGAACACACAAGCTGCTAGTTCTATTCGACACCATTTAACATGCATAGATTTTTAGATTTACCCGCCTCATAACGATCAAGTACAACAGATTTTAGGTCTCGTTTAGAGTTGCATTAAGGTCGACCAAAGCTGGAACAAAACATCAAAATAGCCCATTCATACCACACCAAAATAGTTCATGAGATCGCGACATAAAATAGTTCATATGGCATGCAGGTTTATTATTTCATGCGACTTACATGCTAGGCTGGAACGAGACTTGATCGAATAGAAGAGAAGACACCATAGTTTTCCAAAATACATATGACTCATCTGTTGTATATATGAAATCGAATAACAGCATGATAATGTTTAACGAGAATAATACCTTTGGGCTGAACTAGGAAGGATCGAAGAAAAGAGAAGCCAAACACAATTGCTACTACGAGGCTTTGAACACCATCGATACCAGCCTTTAACCAAGAACGTGAACAAAAACTCTAAAAAAAATCACAGCCCCAACAAACTTCGACTCTTGTTTCTTGGAGGAACAATGAGCAGCCGCTTAATAGGAGTTTTAGGGTTTTATGTGTGAAAAGGGAAAATGCGGTTTGTATAGATGAGAAACAAATGGGAAGTATAAGTTTGGAATTGCCGAGTCTTATGGAGAGAAATATATATATATATATATATATATATATATATATATATATATATATATATATATATATAGATGCATTTTAATCTTCAAATAAATGACCATATCTTCAATTGTGACATTGTGTACAAAACTGAAACGTATTTGGTCCCTCTTGACCTTATAGGCGTGTGATATATATTCACTATGTTTATAGATGGGTTGATTTCCATGTGATTTAAAACTAGGAGTTTTTATTCTGTAGTTTTAACTTATAGCATAAGTATATAGCTTAGTCAAATGTTCAAAATTTTAGGTAATCTTCATATCAAACGTTCAATTGATGTTTCGGATTTTAGGTCGTTATAATTCTTCCCTTCTAAAAAAAAAATTTCGTCCTCGAAATTGAAGTCGCAAAAGTTAGACGGATACGTACCAAATCACGAAATGAAATGACAATAAATAGCCTCACGCTCGGAGAGGTTCTTCCAAAAGAATCTTAACGAATGAAATTGTTTTATTTCTCATGACTCGATCCAGACAACTAGGATAGTCCCAGGCTCTCCACAGAACACAATCATAGCAGATTTGATCCAACGAATACAAAACAAGTACGTGGCAGATGACAGATGTAATCTCACAAAGAGATACATGAGACATATATACACACGAGGCAAATACGGAGGTTGTGCTAAAAGATAAAACTTCATCAACTCTATCCAGATTCTGAACGAACTAAGGAACTTGCTAATAATCAGAGAAGCACATCCCAAATCACCAAACGTATCAAGAGTTACATGAGAGGTGGGTAACATATTCGTATTGACGATCAACTAAGCACATATCAGAATATCAAAATGTTTCAGAAGGCATAACGGAATAGGTAGAATAATCGTACGGATAAGAACGAATCTAAGGTCTAACGTATCACGAACTAAATCTTCCTTATATGCCAAAACGTCTAACTTTTCTGTACGAAAACATCATACGGAACACACAAATTCCGGGTCTAACATTTCAAAATTTCTCTTCCACAATGATAACTAATCCATTAGTCACTGTAATCAACTCCGGACCTTCAATAAGTAACTCTCCGACTTAATTCAACAAAAAGGTGTTCTACATCTCCGTTCTTACAAAACTCTGAAAGGAAAACCCTTGTCACATGCATGCCACCAATCTTAGTGAGCAAACACAACCAAGCCAAACACTTGTCGAATTTTCCGCTTAACACGTCTTCCAAGTTCGAATAGTTGTTTTGTCTATCCATCCGTTTGAAGGTGAGAAATCGTACTAAAATCCCGAGTCCAATCCCCATAGTCTTCTGTATCTCTTCTGAAAGTGTGAAGCAAAACGCGATTCTCTGACACGATCACTGCAGGTGCGCCATGTAGCTTGAATAATCTTCTACGGAAAGAAATCTCTGCCAATCTTCCAAGTGAGCTGACCTAGTCAAACGATCCACTACGGCTCAATTCGTGTTGTCCTTCCTAAATGTGCGCGGAAATCCCGTTACTAAGTTCCTGAAAGTTTAATCCCACTTTCACATACGAACATCCAAAACTAAGGAAAACCACTTGTTCGTTGATGCTAAATCTTAACCTGCTGACGCGCTAAACACTTCGCCACCAAGGTAGTCACAACCATCTTCATACCATTCCATCGAAATTTTCTGCTTCAAGTCTCTATACATATTAGTACAACTAAGATGAATAGAGTAGATAGAACTGTGTGCTTTAATAAAAACCACTTCCTTCAAGTCTTCTAACATAGATCATATTCCATCGACTTGCTCCTGAGCTTCTTCATGTCTGTCACAAATCACTTCCAAATCATGCGTCGGATAGTTCACCTCCTACGGTTCTAGATGTATTGATGCATAACCAATAATCTTCCCGTGTTGCATAAGGCCATAACTAAGTCTCCTTCTTTAATAGAAACAAATCTCTTTCTAGCTTTTCCAAAATTATCCTCTCATTCTTCATCCCAACCAAAATTACTCTTTGGAAATTTTAAATAGAGCTTCTTCTGACATAAAAATTTCAACAAAAAATACGAAGATGATCCCCGTGTTTCTCTTTCGTCTCTGAATACACCAAGATGTCATACAATGACAATTTGTCCAAGTATTCATGAGAGACACGATCTATCAAGTCCATAGGAATAGTCTGAGTAGTAGCCAATACAATTGGCAATATTAATACTCATGAAGACCATAACGAATACAAAAGACAATTATAGGGACATCTTGTACGTAACTGAATAAAATCAGCTCTTAAATCATTCATAGATAAAACTTCACACTTGAAGTTGATTAAAAAATTCGTCGATTCGAGGCAACGGATAACGGTTCAAATTGAAATACGATTCAGCTTCCGAAAATCAGCACCTAACCTTGTACTATCATCACTCTTCTCCGCGAATAAAACAGAAGCACATCAAGGAGACACACCCGGACAGATAAAATCACTTCTTAGAAACTGGTCCTTCAATTCTTTCCATTCAACTGATGTCGTTCAATACAGAGTTTCAAAATTAGGCAAAACGTCTTTCTATGCAGACAGAATTCTCACTCAAATAACTTACCGTTCTCAGGCACTTCTCAAAATATCATATGACCCCAATAAGTTCAAGTTATATGATGTAACTATTATCACGTTGGCCAGGCATCATAATACTTGCATCATATACACATGCCTTTATTGCAATCACATTCTATCTCGATTCGTGACTAAACAAATTCTCATAACTAGATCAAAACAACTTCACATTCATATGGTAATCTTGGTAGTTCCTTAAGGAATACATCGCGAACATTTCAAACAACCGAATAACTCTCGAGGCGAGTTTCATCAAACAAAGTATCTTCACAACCGCGAGGGATTAACGTATGAGTTTTTAAAGCAAAGGTGATCATAATTGTTTACCAGGTTGGAAACCATGGTACATAATTTGAGTTTCTCAAATCGCCAAAGATGAAAAATCTAATATGACTGTTATTAGCATCTCGATGCTCAGTCAACAAATCCATATTCAGAAAAATATCAAATCAAACATTCCCAAAGGAAACAGATTAGCAGAATGAAACTTATCTTCAAATATCTTCAAAACGTAGCGGGCAATTCAGATACTCGTGACAGATAATTACAAGATTTCTCATAGAGATAGAGCTACGTATATCAAAACCAAATAGTGCAGAGGGAACCTTAATATGCTTAGCAATAGCTAGCGAAACCACATAATGTGTCAAACACATCGGATTCATACGAATTCTCTGAATGGACAAAAGGCATCTAAACGAATAACAAATGAATCAAAGATCAAAGTTCGAAAGAACGTGATAACCTCGGAAAGTGAAATCTATAAGGCACTTCTGCAAAATTCTCAAAGCATTCTAAACGTATCTGGTCACTAAACTTGTGTTGTGTATCTTGCTAAATTTTCTAAATCTCCGGAACGAATGATCGTATAAAGGCTTAACTGAAAGCAGAGGCATAAATCAGAGTGGTGTGGAGGAAAGATAACTAACCAATGCCTTATTGCATAATCTACCCAATCCTCACCGGTCATAACTAAAGTTCCTACGGGAGAAACCTAAAGCAAATCCTTCAAAGGTCATTCCATAAGCTCCTATAGTGCAAACATAAGGGTCCAAATCTTCACAGGCCATAACTTATGTGCTACAAGTCGAAGCCTGAGCTCTGATACCATAATTGTAACACCCCAACCCGACAAGGGTCAAAATGCCACATTATGGTGTCAATAAAAACATACAAACGCAAGCGGAAGACATGTAAACATAATAAATACAAAGGTATTCTAAGATGATAATATAATACTAACTCTAAACATGATGAGTTCCAAAATTGAAGTACAAAACCAAACTAAATTTAACTGAGGCTATGTCCAAGCCTAATCCAGAAGTAAATGGGTATCTATCGTCAGGGTGGTCCACTAAGAGCTCCTATGCACTCTTCCCTCAAATCCCAGCTTCCAACCTAAAACCTGCCGCAGGAAAAGAAACGCGGTTGAGCTTAAAAGCCTAGTGAACAGATATAAACAAAACGAATAATCGAACATACATAAGTATAGGGAAAAGGAACATAAGCTCCTGCTGAACAAATATCATCTGCCAACGAATAAGAGATCAAGGATCAACTAAACAGAATGTCATATACCATAAGAAGCAAATCATAGCGAAACATAAGGAGATCATAATGAAGTCAAAGGAATCAAGCAGAGAATAATAATCATATAACAGAACAGAATAGAAATGCCCACGAGCTCAGAAAGCATGCCACATGCTTAGTCACATAATCACATCATATCATATCTATATATTTGTCAAATCATAAGTTGTACAAGGAGGGGAGAACTCTCAAGTACCAAATGGAGTAGCTAGCTCCCAGAAGTGAAATGGGGTGCATGGCACGCACCAACCAATCACTAATCATATCCAGAACAGAACAGAACTGAATCTAGGATGCATCCATACGCCCCCTGCAAAACAAATCATATATATACACCTGCTCAAGACATGTATATACACATATCATAATGGCCAATGTGCACAAATATCATAACAGAACAGAAGGAGAAGTCATGGATCAATCACACCTCCACAAAAAGTGTCATGCCATTGGTGCCTCAATGACATGGCCATGGTACCTCCATGGCTAGGAATACAGATACAGAAGCTCGGGCAATGGAAAAGAATAAGCAAAGTAAAGCAAAGCAAAGCTATCCATAATCATAACAGAGCTACTATAGCATAATCAATCAGAGCATATGAACAGAACAGAATCTCATATCAATGAGATAATATACAGATCATCATAACAGAATGGATAGCAAACAGAATCATATCAAATGATAATATCAAACGGATCATACCAACGAATCAAATCAAATAGAATCATATCAAAGCAAATGAATCAAGTCAAGGATCGAGAAATCATGAGAACCAGAACCCTTACTGAGAAAGGGTAGAATATCTGTACCTCAACCCGCAAATGAAACCATATCAGAAGACACAAGGGTCGTAAGTTACTCCATCTTCAGCGAATCTACACGAATTAATGATCGTCTTATTATTTAAGAACCATTTCATTAGTTATTACTAATTTATCACTTGTTGTTGTGCAGATTAACATATTAGGGTTTCCTTCTATTTTTAGAAACTTTCCATCTTCAGTAACTTTCTAAATTTAGTAAGTTTCCAGAATTAGTAACTTTCTATAATTAGTGACTTTCCAGATTAAGTAACTTTCCCGAATTAGTAACTTTCATAAGTTAGGGTTATAATAGACAATTAAGTAAACTTAAAGGTTTAGTATGACCAAAATTATAGTTTAGGGTTTAATATGTCATTATAGCAATGTTTAGGGTTAAATGTATAAATTATCAAAGTTTAGGGTTTGAAACGTAAATTAATTTCAACTAATGACTAACTTAGATTAAAGACGTGTTTTAATATACGACGTTTTACTCTCAAACCCTAATAAAGACACAACCTCTACGTATATTTAATAGACGAACTAAAATAAGAGCCAACATGACATTTCCTTTACCAAACTAACTCACGACCCTCGACCCCTTTTTAAATCAGTATACACACCCGTTTTTAGACCTTATGTGACTCACCACAATTCGCATGCAAACACACCTATCGAACAAACATACCTCTAGTTAATCTTATACATACTCACACGTATTTCTTTTGTTAAATACTCCCCATGACACACACTGTCTCATGCATGTACACACATATATACAATCACACATATACTTAGTCTTTTGTTAGAATTCACACGATTAAAACCTTCATGCCAATACACATACATGTGATTATAACGCCTGGGGTTCTCAGGTTTTAACACACCTCATTTAATGACCAATTATGAGAAGTTCTTAGGGCTCATATTATGATAATATTAGGTCGACTAAGAGCTGAGAAATGAAAACACAAACAACCATATATCACGATACAACCTGCCACCATTATCCGATTTTAATGAGCCAAAACTAGACTATTTTCAAATGTGAACATACATGCTACTAGTTCTATTCGACACCATTTAACATGCATAGATTTTCAGATTTACCCGCCTCATAACGATCAAGTACAACAGATTTTAGATCTCATTTAGAGTTGCATTAAGGTCGACCAAAGCTGGAACAAAACATCAAAATAGCCCATTCGTACCACACCAAAACAGTTCATGAGATCGCGACATAAAATAGTTCATATGGCGTATAGGTTTATTATTTCATGCGACTTACAGACTTCATTCATGTGGTCATATCACCCGAGACTAACTTGACCTTATACTAACGATTCACATGCTAGGCTGGAACGAGACTTGATCGAATAGAAGAGAAGACACCATAGTTTTCCAAAATACGTATGACTCATCTGTTGTATATATGAATATGAATAACAGCATGATAATGTTTAACGAGGATAATACCTTTGGGCTGAACTAGGAAGGATCGAAGAAAAGAGAATCCAAACACAACTGCTGCTATGAGGCTTTGAAAACCATCGACACCAGCCTTTAACCACGAACATGAACAGAAACTCTAAAACAATCACAGCCCCAATAACCTTCAACTCTTGTTTCTTGGAGGAACAATGGGTAGCCGCTCAATAGGAGTTTTAGGGTTTTATGTGTGAAAATGAAAAATGTATATATGGTTTGTATAGATAAGAAACAAATGGGAAGTATAAGTTTGGAATTGTCGAGTCTTTTGGAGAGAAATATATATATATATATATATATATATATATATATATATATATATATATATATATATATATATATATATATATATATACCATATCTTCAATTGTGACATTGTGTACAAAACTGAAACGTATTTGGTCCCTCTTGACCTTATAGGCGTGTGATATATATTCACTATGTATATAGATGGGTCGATTTCCATGTGACATAAAACTAGGAGTTTTTATTTTGTAGTTTTAACTTATATCATAAGTATATAGCTTAGTCAAATATTCAAAATTTTAGTTAATCTTCATATCAAACGTTCAATTGATGTTTCGGATTTTAGGTCGTTATAACTACGGCCAGGAAAGTGTTGGAATCCTGTTTATATTTGCCAACAATATTTAAAGAAGCTCATACTCTAGTTCGCCTATGTGAAGCTTGCCAGAAAACCTGAAATATATCAAAAAGAGATGAAATGCCTTTAAACTACTTACAAGTATGTGTGATATTCGACGTATGGTGAATAGATTTCATGGGACCTTTCCCAAAATCCGATAAGTTCGAATACATATTAGTAGCAGTCGATTATGTATCGAAATGGGCGGAAGCTCAAGCTCTTCAAACTAACGATGCAAGAGTCGTCCTAACATTTGTAAAGAAACTATTCTGTCATTTCGGAATACCGAAGGCATTAATTAGTGACAGAGGGACACACTTTTGTAATCATCTAATGGAGAAAGCAGTGAAAAAATATGGTGTAAACAATCGTTTCTCTACTTCATATCACCCTTAAACCAGTGGACAAGTAGAAAACACAAACAAAGCGTCAAAAATAATTCTTGAAAAAACCGTGAAAGACAATTCGACTGTATGGTCAAGAAAGTTAGATGATGCTCTGTGGGCTTTCCGAACAACATATAAAACACCTACTGGAACCACACCTTATAAACTCATCAATGGAAAAACTTGCCATTTGCCATTTGAAATCGAACATCGTGCATATTGGGCACTCAAGAATTGTAACACAGACTTAATAGCTGCTGGAGAGAAACGAATGTTTCAACTCCACGAGTTAGACGAATTTCGTTTACATGCTTACGAAAATTCTCGGTTATACAAAGAAAGAACCAAAATCTGGCACGATCGTAAATTACGAATCCGTAAAGAATTCAAGCAAGGAGATAAAGTACTCCTGTTTCACTCAAAATATAAATTCAAACAACCAAAGCTAAGATCACGATGGCTTGGTCCTTATATGGTTGACCACGGATATCCATCCGGATACGTTGAGTTATAGGGACGTGATGGCAAAACATTCATACCACGAAGAAGAAAGTTACAATGACAGGAGGGAGGAAACCACTCCTTTCTTTCCCAAAAAGTAATAGAAACAAAAGAAGAGTCTAGCTAGAGACTCTTAGAAAAAAACAAGCGCTTCTCGGGAGGCAACCCGTGGTTTCAAGTTTTTTATTTTTCACCACACTTTAATTTAAGTGTGGAGGCAATTTGGTTGGAAAAAAATCCCAAAAATATTTCCTTGTATTTTTGTGTTTATTTTTGCAGGTTTTATAAGTTATGGATGTAAGGAGAAGAACTTCATACGTCAACTTCCAAATATAAGCCCCGGGAAGTTTCGTGTCACACCCCCAAAATCTGTGTTTGCAGCGGAATGGAATTCCGGGGGCGTGATGTTCTCGGTCACAAAGTACAAGGCAATAAAGAACGACCTCTAAGTGAGTTGTTTTAAAAACAAGCGTTTGATTTAAAGTAAAGTTTTACAAAACATAGTTATCAGAGTTCACCATCAAAATGTAAGATTTAAATACATGATCAAACGCTAAATAATGTAAGAAAATCTCCATCATGATGTGCATCCAAAATGTGACTCGAAGTGCTTCCATACAAAAGGTGTATCAACATCACCTAGTTACCTGAGAATACACGCTAAAAGGGTCAACAAATAATGTTGGTGAGAGTCATAGGTTTAAATAAACAGTAAGGCGGACCACAAGATTTCAATAGCAAGACAGTACAACAAATATAATGTCACAGCCAAAAATAATAATACAGTGCCTAAGCTCATGACCCCGAAGCTCGACGTACTCGTATGCAATTAAGCACAATAATAACAATGCCCCAAATAAGTGTTTGCCAGACACTCGGAAATAATCCGAATGATATGCGTCCGTTTACCCAGTTGGCGCGACCAACCCGGACGGGGTGTCAACCCAAATAGATCTATTCATAACATCCGCGCTTACAAGTAATTAACGGTTCATGATTCAAAAGGGGACTTTAATGGCAATGTGGTAACTTAGGCAAAGTAACAGTTTTAGTACTTGTGTCCGTATGTAAAAACAAGCAGTGTATTCCCACCCCGAGGGTTTAGAAATCATGTATAAACAATGTAAAATTCAGGGCTATGAAACTCTAATCGCGACCTAAATATACATATGTCTTAGGTTTTGAAAACAAGGTCAAGCATGCAAGTCTTACTCTACATTATCACTTGTACATGTCGTTGTAACATTTGTTGTCAAAATATAATTGCGTCGTTTTGATCCTTTATTAGAAATTACCACTTTTAGAAACATAACTTGTTTATTTCATAACCAAGTTTTAATCGTCGCGTTAATATGTTTCATAATTCTCTAACGCGTCTAATAGGTATACACATGATTCTACAATTTTTGTTTACTTTATTTTAACCAAAATATACTCAAAATGGTCTAAAATTCACTTTTAAAAATTCTAACAGCTTATAAGTAGGCTGTCAAAGTTATATTTTGCCGCAAATCTTCTTTTGGCCATAACTTTTGCGTCGTAGCTCGGTTTCTTAAGTTTGACCTATCCACGCGAAGGTATTTAAGTGTACTCTAGGCTTTTCCAGGTCTCGGCTAGCCTAAACATCATTGGGATAATTACTAAAATAGCCCAAAACCCAAATGGGATATTTCTACCCCGGTTGCCTTGGGCAATGCCCCCAGTTGCCCAAAAAAGGGCGATTGTTGCCCAAAAAATACACTGGAAATCCTTCGGTTGCCCCAAAAAATTCCGGTTGCCCTGGGCAACACAATTATTTTCGGATTTCGGGTTAGATAGGGAACCGCCCATTTGTGTTTGGGCTATTTTGGTAATTATCCCAACATCATTTAATCTCAGTTTTCCATTTCCCAAAATCTGGACAGAATGCCCTTTTTCAGAAAATAGTCATTTTCGTCGTTTAACTTGAAAATAGCGTATCTTTTTCGTTATAGACCCGTTTTAACTTATTCAAGCGACCACGTTTTCTTTATTAAGTCTATTTCCTATATTTCTAGCCTACTAATGTCCCTAAGGTACTGATTTTTCCAGTTCTTGTAAAAGTGGACAGATTGCTTATTATAAGTATCAAAGTTATTTTCTAACCTTCTAGTAATTATATTCACTTAACCACAATTTTCAAATCTCATCCTAGATCCTCTATCAACTTTCCAACATAACAATAGTGGTCTAAACATAAACCTAGCAACATCCAAGGTTCATGTATTAAATCATCAAGCATGTCTAACTACACAAGATTACTAGTATTCACATTTATAAGGTTTATTACCACCATTTTTATGGATAGTTTCTCTAGTTAGTTTCCTTGTGACCAAATATTGTTAAAACATAACCTTTGTTAAAGGTTCATTATAAAAGTAACTTGTTATTAACATGTTCCAAGTGATAATGAGTACTGAAACTTGACAAGCACATAAAATGTAAAAACCATGAAGTATTAGTAAGTTTACTTACAAAGATAATTTGTGAAATGAGTGTTGTAAATCACTAGTTAACCACAAGACTTGTGCTCTAAAACCCTTGTTAAGAAGCCCTAGTATCCTTGATCTTAGTCACAACCAACCTTTCTCTTCTTGCTCCTTTATGAGTGTGTCGAAATATATGTAGAGATGGGAGGGAGTGTATATATATATATATATATATATATATATATATATATATATATATATATATATATATATATATATATATTTTGGCTATTAGAATGAGAAATGAAGACTAGTGTATGTTATTTATACTTGAGGTGTTTCAAAGGATGAATATGGAAGTCAATTGTCATAATTTGGTCAAGGGGGGAGGGTGGCCGGTTAGGAGGGCTAGGGGGGACATGGAGACAAAATGGTGGCTTAGCCCAAAAGTAGAAAAAGTTAAGCACACTTTGTTACCTCCCATCTCTATATATATTATGTTTAGCTTGTCTTACTAATTGTGTACAAATCAAAGGGGGGGGGGGGGGGCGGCCATAGGGTAAAAAGAGAGTAGGAAAGTTATTTTGGGTACAAAAATGTATTTATTGAATGTATTGGGTGTTAAAAATATGTATTGGTTGTTGTTTCGGTGATTAACGAAAATTATACGTAATTAAACGTAAGTTGTAAAGAAATTACTTTGGGTGTCAGGAAATATTTTTGAAACTTTTGTAATAATTTTGGAAGTATAAAAATACGATAAAAATAATCATTGAGAAAATCGGGTATGTCGGGTGTTAAATATTAAATAACAATTAACGTTTGTTGAATTTAAAACCGTAAGTAGTTAAAGAATAGAAAATTGTTTTATAGTTTAAAATTGTGAAATGGAGCAGGAGCAAGATACTGAAGAGTTGTGGACTAAATATAACCTAAGTCTTAGTTCACTTGGAATTTATTCTAGGCTTTCACGTCGGTGCAAGTAAAAGTCTTACGTAAATTGTTTTCAAATAAATGTTAAGGAACTAAATTCGAGTTTTGTGAATAGTATTGACCTGAAATTTTGCGGGTTGTGATAGTCTACCACCCATAAAATGAATCTCGTCCTCGAGATTCAGCCAGTGTTGTTCATTGGAGTGTTGTCGGTGAAGAGATGCGGATACTTTCGACGGATCTGGTCTTCTCGTTCCCAAGTGAACTCGGGACCTCGTTGAGAATTCCAGCGAACTTTGACGATAGGAATTCTACTGTGCTTTAATCGCTTGACATCACGATCCATAATTTCTACTGGCTCTTCGATGAAATTTAGCTTGTCATCGAGCTGAATCTCTTCTAAAGGAATGACGAGGGATTCGTCGGATAAGCACTTCTTGAGATTAGAAACATGAAAGGTATTATGCACACTGCTAAGCTCTGGCGGGAGTTCAAGTCTGTATGCCACTGGACCGATTCTTGCTAGAATCTTAAATGGTCCAATATATCTAGGGTTCAATTTCCCGCGTTTCCCAAATCGTATCACACCTTTCCAAGGCGATACCTTCAACATTCCAACTTTGAATTCTAAGGGCTTATGTCTCACATCGGCGTAACTTTTCTGGCGGTCTCTGGCGGCTTTTAGTCTGTTCCGAATCTGAACAATCTTCTCGGTTGTCTCGTGAACAATTTCTGGACCGGTAAGTTGAGCATCTCCGACTTCAGCCCAACAGACTGGTGATCGGCACTTCCTACCGTAGAGTGCTTCGAATGGTGCAGCCTTTATACTTGTGTGATAACTATTGTTGTAGTAAAACTCAATCAATGGCAAATGAGTATCCCAGCTATTACCGAAATCAATCACACAGGCACGAAGCATATCTTCGAGTGTTTGGATGGTCCTCTCACTCTGACCATCGGTTTGTGGATGATAGGTTGTACTCATATCAAGACGGGTTCCAAAGGCATCATTAAGCGATTCCCAAAATGTTGAAGTGAATCGACTGTCTCGATCCGAAATGATTGAAACTGGTACACCATGTTTTGAGACAATCTGACCGGATCTAAACACACACGTTGTGTTGGGGATACTTTGAGTGTATACTTGATAGCACGCGGAATTTACTACCAAGTACTTAGAAGAATATGAGTTTGTGTTTGGTGATTGATTAAGTAAAACAATAAGAACAACGATATCAACCAAACTTATCACTTCAATATATCGAACGATTACAATTATGAACATGAAGGATATTAGGTATTAGATGTATTCGATCTGAATGATATATGTATATGTAAACCCTAATCTAAGGATCTCCTTTTATAACGTAAAGAGTCCTGTACACGTTAAACATCTAACCGTATCATTCTATAAAAATAAGATATTTACCATATCTTTTCTATAATTATCTTCACACGGTTTCAAAATGATCTCTTAAGCAGTCCTAACTGTTCTTCCTTCAGCAGTCCTAACTGCTCTTCCTTCAGCAGTCTTAACTGTCCTTGTATCAACAGTCTTAACTGTTCTTGTATACTTCAACCGTACTAACTGCTTAAGTTTAATTCCCAACAATCCTCCCCTAAACTTATGATTTTGATGCAAATCAATAAGTTTCTTGAATTAAACTTCTGATTTCGTTGATGGGGTGGATTCTTTCAAACACTTTGAGAATTATCTTCACGTATCATACTCTTTTGGTCAACTCTTCAAAAATTTCCAAATTTAATTTAATTCCATCAAGGAATTAATTCCTTATACCAACCTAAGAGTTAATTCTTCATATCAACCACGCATTGAATATCATTAAACCTTCATTAACTCTATAAAAACTCACATATCCACACAAAATCTTCTTCAACACAAATCTTTAACTCTTCAATCACAATGAATTCTTCTCCACCAAACATCATAGAAATTTCATCTGACTCTTCATCTGATTCTGAAGATTCAGGTTGGAACAACTATTTTCCACCAAACTATTCTTCAACTTCAAGAGTTAATCTTTCAAAGAAAAAGACTGAAATATCTTCGTCCGATGAACCTTCCTCCGATGAACTTCCTCCTTATGTGGATGATTCATCCTCCTCATCTGAATCGTCTGACGATGATGAACTTCAAAAATTATCAGACTTACTAACCAAAGAATTTGAAAAAGCAGCATCATCAGTGAAGATCCCTGTTCCAAAGAAGAAGCCTGAGAAGAAGCAAGTTCCATCTCCAAGTCAAAAGCAAATTCCATCTCCAAGAACAGTAATACTGGCACTTCCCTGCAAGAAGGTGTCTGAACTCATGGGTAGCAGAGGAGCCCGCAGCAAGACCATGGCAGATATCAAAGGAAAAGGAAAAGGAAAGCTTGAGTAGTTGTGTTGACTTTTGTATTGTGAAGGTTTTTGTTGGTTTTTCCTATATGAAGCTTTGTAATGAATCCATCTTTATAATGAATAGACTTTAAGCACTTCTTTATAATTCATCTCTGACTTCTTAATTCCTCCCCTGAATTTCATAATCATCAATCATCTTTAACAGCAACTAGAAAAAACTTTAATTCCTCCCCTGTTTGGAAGAATCCTCACCATCAGATGAACTAGAACATATAACATCCAAGCTCAGCATCCAATAAGACCATTTGTACAAGTTACCATCAATTCAGTTGTTTTAGTTTCAAACTGCTCTCAACACTTCCAGATGTATTACCTTCTGAGAGAGGTGTATCACAGAGCATAAACTCAGTAGGAACTAAGTTTTGAACAATCAGTACTAACTGGTGAAGCCAGCAGTTCAGACTATTAACTCCAGCAGTACTAACTGTTAGCAAAAAGTTTTCAGAGATAAAATCAAAATTTTAATTTTAATTTGTGGATTCAAAAACAGTTTTGTCCACTTATAGTTTTTAGCAAACTATCAGCTATGAACGGATTTGACTTGTCTTTACCAATAGCCATTTGCTATGGACTAGCCAACTCTTCACACTTAGATTTGGTGAGTTGATAACCAACCAGTTTTTGGTAAACTGTCAACCATAAACGGATTTGAGTAGTCTTTACCAGAAACCGTTTGATCTGGACTAGTTGATTCTTATGTTGATTAGACATGGTGAATCAATTACCATTTGTTGTGTGACAAGCATTCACACTTGACAATCCAAACCACCATACTTTGTAAAGCACAATCCAAAGCAAAAAGCTTTTCTTAACCTGAAATGTTAGTCCAAAACCAAAGAAAACACAATACACAATATTCTCTTTTAACAGTTATCACAAGTGACTAACAAATTCACAAGCAGTACTAAAAATTTATCAAGCAGTCTCAACTATACAAATAGCACAACTAACAGTACAAATTTCAAAAATAGTTAGACATTTAATCTTTTGAAGGATTAAGCATTCCAATACCTGTTACCAAGTACTGAAATCTGCTTACATCAAAACCTTTTGTTAAGAGATCAGCAAAGTTGTTATCAGTGTGTATTTTAACAACTTGTATTAACTTCTTTTCAGCACAGTCTCTTATAAAATGATATCTAATTTCAATATGTTTAGTTTTTGAATGTTGAACTGGATTCTTAATGATACACATTGTACTGCTATTGTCTATATGTATAATTGTGTTTAAGAAATTGTACCCATAATCAAGCATCTGGCTTTAAATCCATAGAACTTGAGCACAACAACTTGCAGCTGCCACATATTCTGCTTCAGTAGTAGATATAGCCACCATAGTCTGCTTCTTACACTGCCAAGAGATTAATCTTCAACCTAAGAATTGACAACCACCTGTTGTAGACTTTCTGTCCATGCTAGCACCAGCATAATCAGAATCAGAGAATGCAACAAGATCAAATGCAGACTCTTTAGGATACCATAGCCCCAAGTTAGGTTGTCCTTTAAGGTATCTGAAGATCCTTTTTACTACTGTGAGATGAGACACCTTAGGAGTCACTTGGAATCTTGCACAGGCACACACAGCAAACATAATGTCAGGCCTAGATGACGTAAGATACATCAGAGACCCAATCATAGATCTATACATGTGCACATCCACATCTTCACCACTGTGATCCTTTAATAACAAATGTGTCTCCTTGTCAATTGGTGTGCTAGCAACCTTGGCATCTGTGAATTGAAATTTCCTTAAAATTTCACCAACATATTTATCATGAGAGATAAATATACCATCTGAATTTTGCTGTACTTGAAGACCTAGAAAGAAGGTAAGCTCTCCCATAGAACTCATCTGAAATTGGTCTTTCATCAGCTTTTCAAACTCCTTACACATCTGTTTCTTTGTAGAACCAAAAATGATGTCATCTACATAAACTTGGACCAGTAGAATATCATCCTTGTCCTTTTTAATAAAAAGTGTTTGATCAATTTTCCCTCTATTAAACCCATTCTTCAGAAGATATTTAGCAAGAGTTTCATACCAAGCTCTTGGAGCCTGATGCAATCCATATAGAGCTTTCACCACCTTATAAACCTTGTCAAGATGCTCTTGGTCTATAAAACCTGGAGGTTGTGAAACATAAACCTCTTCATCAATAGTACCATACAGAAATGCACTTTTCACATCCATTTGATAGACCATAAATCCCATAAATGAAGCATAAGCAAGAAATAATCTTATTGCTTCAATCCTGGCAACTGGAGCAAAAACTTCCTCATAATCTATACCCTCCTCCTGAGTATAGCCTTGAGCAACCAATCTTGCTTTGTTCTTTATCACAATGCCCCTCTCATCCTTCTTGTTTCTAAATACCCACTTTGTACCAATCACTCTCATTCCCATTGGTAGATCAACCAGAACATATACATTTTGAATCTTGAATTGAAGTAGCTCTTCTTGCATAGCTTCAACCCAACTTGATGATTCTAAAGCCTTTAACACATTCTTGGGTTCAACCTGAGATAGAAAACATACAAACATGCACTCATTTTCATCTTCATGATGTTTCTCTTCATAAACCACACTGAGAAATCCATGATGATCTAGGTCTTGTATTTGCCTTCTGGTCTTGACTCCAGATTGTACATCTCCTATGATATTGGTAAGTGGATGATTCCTATGTACAATAGTATGGGGAGTAGAAGGAACTGCATAGCTGGCAGGCATGTTTTGCAGACCATCTCCAAAGAAATCAAACTCATCAGCTTGAGAAGCAGTATCAACTGGTGAATCAAGATGAGGTTGACTTGGTCCAGCAGTATCAATATTTTGCTTAGCAGTTGGAACTTGAGGTTGAGCAGTGCTAACTCCATTGGAACTGCTCGTTGGAATTTCAGCTTCTTTACCATTCTGACCACTTGTTTCAGCAGCATCTTTCTCTTTGTCTACACCACTTGATGAAGGAATATCATCTTTCTTTGTAGAAGACTCATTCACAGGACTTTCTTCCATGACAGGTATGAAAATGCAATCATCATCTTCCTCCTCTGAACCTGCATCATTGTTAGTATTTGTACCTGTAACAGGCACATAATTCATGGAATCTGAAAGACTGTCAATATCAAAGATCCAATCTGGACCTATACCTGCAACATTTGGTTTATTCTCCAAAAATTATATGTGCAGATTTTCTTCTACTTGCTTGGTGCTTGTATTGTACACCCTAAAAGCCTTACTGTGCAGAGAATAACCAACAAAGAAACCTTCCTCAGATTTCCCATCAAACTTTCCTAGTTGGTCTTTGGTATTAAGGATAGTAACATGACAACCAAAAGGTCTCATGAAGCTTAAAGCAGGGGTTCTACCTCTAAGAAGCTCATAAGTAGTCTTATTGTGAGGTTGTACAACTAAAACCCTATTCAATACATAACAAGCAGTGCTAACTGCTTCAGCCCAAAATGAAACTGGTAGCTTAGAGTCAGCTAACATTGTCCTAGCAGCCTCTATAAGAGTCCTATTCTTCCTCTCAGCTACACCATTTTGCTGTGGGGTTCTAGCTACACTAAACTCCCTCTTAATACCTTTTTCTCTGTAAAAGTCATCCATCACTCTATTCTTAAATTCAGTCCCATTGTCACATCTGATTATTTTAACCTTCTTATCAACTAGGTTTTCTATTTCAACAATAAGGGTCTTAAGTATTTCACTTGTCTCATCCTTAGTTTTAATAAAGAATACCCAAGAAAACCTACTATAATCATCAGTGGCAACAAGGCAATATCTCTTAAAATTCAAGCTATTCACAAAGGTAGGACCAAACAAGTCCATATGCAACATATATAAAACTTGAGTAATAGAGTTCTGGGTCTTTGGCTTACATGAGGCTCTGTGTTGCTTAACCTTAAGGCAAGAAACACAAGTTTGATCATTGAGAAAATTTTGTTTGGTAAACCTCTTACCAATCCATGTTTAGCAATATTGTTAATGGTTTTAAAATTAACATGACCAAGCCTCCTGTGCCATAACATTGATTCTTCTAATGTGGCTTTTGCAACAAGACAAGTAAGTCCAACCTTAGGAACTAGTTTATTCATCTCAACACTGTATGTATTATCCTTTCTGGGGATTTTAAGCAATACTTGACTTTCATCAGGTAGCTTGAAATCAGGAGAAAGTATAAGACAATCAGTATCAGTAAATAAAACTTTGTTCTGTTTATCACAAATTTGTGATACACTGAAAAGATTGTACTTAAGTTCTGGCACATAATACACATTTTCAAAATAAAGGTTACCAGTTTTAATTACCCCTTTACCAGTAATTCTTCCTCCAACACCACCACCAAAGACAACTGGTCCTCCATCCAGAGCAATAAAGTCTGAAAGATATGACATGTTGCCTGTCATGTGCCTTGAACATCCACTGTCTGAATATCCTCTATCTTCTTTGCCATTTGAGGGATGTTCCTGCACACAAAATAAAGGTGTTAGTTTCTTTTGGGGATCCAAACCATCACTGGTTTGGATCTGCCTTGTGCATCAAGATAAGAAAACTTGTTTGAGGTCTTTGATGCACCATTGGGTTGAGTAGAATTTTTAACCCAATGTGCTGAGGCCTTAACAGCATTGCCCCTGTTTCCCTTAACATTTGAGTGCCTAGCAGTTGGATTTGCTGGTCTAGCAGTTGGAACTGCTGACCTAGCAGTTGGAACTGCTTGTTTAATCTTAGGCACCCACTTCTGATTAGTCATTGTTGTTTTCTGATAAAAATGACTTTTAACTGTTTGTGCATGATTTGAAAATTGTTTTGCACTAGAAACAGTTTGCTTGTTATTAAACCACTTATTTTGACTAGCAGTTGAAACTGTTTTGATGCCAGTCTTTAACATAACAGCTTTAGGTGACATCTTATGATTTGCATTAGGGTTAGTCAATCTAGTTGGACCATTTTGAATTACCCTAGCATTGTTGTTCCTGTTCACCCTTGCATTCCCAGTAACCCTCTTTTTCCATGGGTTAGAATCACAATAAGCAGCCATATGCTCAAAACTTCCACAAACAAAGCATACTTTTCTAATCATAGCAAACTTATCATCCATTTTCTTAGATTTTGAATGATTCCAATTCCTATAACTTCTCTCAGAACTTGATGATATGTTCTTAGTTCTATACATCTCAGCATATCTAACATTTTTCCTAACTGGTTTTATGTTTTCAGTCTTAACCACTTTAGGAGCATGTTTAACTTCTACCTTAACAGCATTAGGTTTTTCCTTAACCTCTACATTCTCATCATCAGATGTCCACTCCTCAATAGTTGGTGCATCTGAGTTCCTATCAGAGGATATCTTTTCCTCAGAAAGAGATTTATCAGTAGCACTCACAAAAGCATCTTCTGCCTTAACAAATTTAACATGATTTTCACTAATCTTAACACCATATCCAGGAAAATCCATATCCTTAAACTCTTCTAAACCTGTGTGAGCTAAATTGATTCCTGGTGGAGCAAACATTCCTCTAAAGGGGGGTGCAACTGACTTATAACCTAAACCAGATTTAGCTTTGTTAAGTATTTGACTCTCTACAATCTTCTTAACTCCATCTGAAGTATATTCAAGAGTGTCTACACTTAACTGGATGTTTTCTTTCTCCTTTTTAAGCTTCTCTAGTTCATATACAAGTCCACTCATTTTTTTATCTTTTATTTGCAATTCCCTCTTTAAAAGACCTATCTCATCAGTAAAGTTTGACTCATTCTGTTTATAAAACATAATTTGTTCTTCCAAAACAGCTAATCCTCTTTTATGATTTGACAGACTAAAACTTATTTGATTAAACTCAACTCTAAGTTCATCATACTGTTTCTTAATATTTTCATAATCTTTTAAAGCATGACAAGAGTTAGAACATTTTTCAGGTTTATATACCTCAGTGTCTGAGAAAGCCATCAAACCCAAGTTAGCTGGTTCCTCTTCTTCCTCCATGAAGCTCCAATCAAATCCAGCTCCATCTACAGCTACCATAGCCTTGGAAGAAGGCTCTTCAACATTAACTGTTCTCCTTGACCCTTGCTGATTCTTAAACCCTTAACCCTGGTTGCTTTGTTGCCTTGGAACTCTACATTCCCTGGTAAAGTGTCCCATCTTGTGACAATTAAAGCATTTCACCTTAGACTTATCATACCCTGCAACATCTCTTCCATTGAAGGTAATCTTATTCCCAGTCCTTTGGTAATACTTCTTAGCCCTGATGCTTATCAAAGCCAACTGCCACTTTAAATCAATAGCTTCCAAATCATCTTCAGCAATTTGAAGAAGATCTTCATTAAAGATCTTTGACCCACCAGACTGTTCTGACATAAATGCATATATGGTCTCTTCAGTCAACCCAGCAGTGCTAGTTTTTACACTAGCAGTGCTAACTGTTGGTATAGCAGTACCAACTGCTTCTTCATCTTCATGATTAGAACTGTTTGAAGAAGATACAAAAGCCATATTCCCTGAACTGGAACTGGTGCTACCACTCTTCTTGACCTTTTGCTCAACAATCTTGAGATTATTGTAAAGCTCATTCATTGTCATGTTCTCCAGCTCTGGTTTATTGCTCCAAACCACAACATAAGTGTTCCATTCAGCAGGTAAACTATTTAGAAACTTCATGTTGAGGTCTTCTTGAGGTATCACAATCTTCAACACAGTAAGTTGACTGATGATCTTTTGAAGCCTATTAAAGATATGATCCAGAGTTTCATTGCTTGATGCAGTGAAATTCTCATAGCTTTGCTTGAGTAGGGTTTTCTGTGCCTTCTTGGTAGCTTCATTGCCACCAAATCTTTCCACCACTGCTTCAAAAAGAGTTTTAGCCAACTCATAATGGCTAAAGTTCAGCACTTGATCATTAGGAATTGCCATAAGTAACAAATTCCTAGCCTTCTGATCATTCTTCTTCTTGATTCTCTCCTCGTTTGTAACTGGCTCAGTGTTAAGCTTTGTGACCTTGGAACCATCAGCATGTGTTTCTTCAACAGGAACTTATTTGAAGGAATCACCATTGATAATAATATCCCATAATGCATAGTCTTGCACCATGAAGTATTGCTCTATTCTGAGCCGCCATAAATCGTATTCATTCTGTTTCAGCATGGGGAGTTTAGCAAGGATTGAGGTTTGAGGTGTCTCCATGTCCATCTTCTTGGATTGCTAGTGAGAAAATACTTCTGGTTCTTCTAGACTCAAAGTATCAGAAACCTGGCTCTGATACCACTTGACCGGATCTAAACACACACGTTGTGTTGGGGATACTTTGAGTGTATACTTGATAGCACGCGGAATTTACTACCAAGTACTTAGAAGAATATGAGTTTGTGTTTGGTGATTGATTAAGTAAAACAATAAGAACAACGATATCAACCAAACTTATCACTTCAATATATCGAACGATTACAATTATGAACGTGAAGGATATTAGGTATTAGATGTATTCGATCTGAATGATATATGAATATGTAAACCCTAATCTAAGGATCTCCTTTTATAACGTAAAGAGTCCTGTACACGTTAAACATCTAACCGTATCATTCTATACAAATAAGATATTTACCATATCTTTTCTATAATTATCTTCACACGGTTTCAACATGATCTCTTAAGCAGTCCTAACTGTTCTTCCTTCAGTAGTCCTAACTGCTCTTCCTTCAGCAATCTTAACTGTCCTTGTATCAACAGTCTTAACTATTCTTGTATACTTCAACCGTACTAACTGCTTAAGTTTAATTCCTAACACAATCTCCTGGATATAGATTCTGGTTAACTTATCCATCTTGTAGGTTTCTTTAATGGGCAAGAAGTGAGCTTATTTGGTGAGACGATCAATGATCACCCAAATTACGTCGTGACAGCTCGGAGTTTTAGGAAGTTTAGTGATGAAGTCCATGGTAATACGCTCCCATTTCCATTGAGGAATCTCTGGTTGCTGTAGTAAACCAGACGGCTTCTGGTATTCGGACTTCACTTTGGAACAAGTAAGACATTTACTAACATAAGTAGCGATGTCGGCCTTCATATTCGGCCACCAATACAGCTTTTTAAGATCCTGGTACATTTTATCAGAACCAGGGTGTATGGAGTATTTCGACTTGTGTGATTCGTGCATGATCAACTCTCGTAGGCCACCGAAAAGTGGTATCCAACTCCTATTTTTGAAGCATAGCATTCCATCAGATCTTCTCACGAAACCATTCGAACTTTCTGGCATACCATCAATGTTCTCCTTCGGTAGGTTTTCTGTCTTAAGTGCTTTGGCATGGGCCTCAAGAATTTTGGAGGGAAGAGGTGAACTAATGGTCATACCCAATGATCTTACTCGTAAGGGTTTAAGTCGCTCTTTCCTGCTAAGGGCATCGGTTACTACATTCGCTTTACTAGGATGATATCAGATCTCACAATCATAATCACTAAGTAGCTCTAGCCAATGGCGTTGCCTCATATTAAGCTCTTTCTGATCTAAGATATGTTGAAGACTTTTGTGATCGGTGTACACTGTACACTTTGTACCATAGAGGTAATGTCTCCAAATCTTTAGCGCAAAGACAACTGCTCCTAACTCTAAGTCATGAGTGGTGTAATTCTTCTCATGAACTTTGAGTTGTCGAGAAGCGTAAGCTATAACCTTTTCATTCTGCATCAACACAGCTCCAAGTCCTTTATGCGAAGCATCTCAATAAACTGAAAATCGGCGCACTGCAAAGTTTCTGCTTCAACAACTGAAAAGCGGATTCTTGTTTCTCTCCCTATTCGTATTTCTGTTTCTTCTGCGTTAGCTTGGTTAAAGGCTTCGCTATCTTCGAGAAACCCTCAATGAACCTTCTGTAATACCCGGCAAGACCTAGAAATTGTCGAATCTCGGTGGGAGTCTTAGGTGTTTCCCAATCTTTAATAGCCTCGATCTTAGCTGGGTCAACATGCAATCCCTGACTGTCAATTACGTGTCCAAGAAATTGTACTCTTCGGATCCAAAAATCACACTTAGAAAACTTCGCGTACAACTTCTCGTTCTTGAGCAATTCTAAGATCGTCTTAAGATGCTCTTCGTGCTCTTCCTTGCTTTTGGAATAGATTAGAATATCATCAATGAACACAATTACAAATTTGTCCAGGTACGGTTTGCACACCCGGTTCATGAGATTCATAAATACCGTAGGTGCATTAGTTAATCCAAACGGAATCACTTGAAACTCATAATGACCATAACGAGTCCTAAAATCCATTTTCGGAATATCTTCTTCCCGAACCCTTAGTTGATGATAACTCGATCTCAAATCAATCTTTGAGTAGAAACTGGAACCTTGCAACTGATCAAACAAATCGTCGATTCTTGGAAGTGGGTAATGGTTCTTTACCGTTAACTTGTTCAGCTCGCGATAATCTATGCACATTCGGAATGATCCATCCTTCTTCTTCACAAACAAGACCGGTGCTCCCCAAGGCGAGGAACTTGGTCTAATGAATCCCTTGTCTAATAGTTCTTGCAACTGATTAGACAATTCCTGCAACTCTGATGGTGCTAGTCGGTAGGGTGCTCTTGCTATTGGTGCTGCTCCTGGCACCAAATCTATCTGAAACTCTACTTGACGGGTTGGCGGTAATCCAGGCAAGAATTCAGGAAAGACTTCCGGAAAATCTCTAACAACCGGTACATCCTCCAATCGTTTCTCATCCAACTTCTTTTCGGTTATATGTGCCAGAAAAGCATGACATCCCTTATTTATATACTTTTCGGTCTTGACACACGAGATGGTGTTTAGTCGGGTTCCACTTCGTTCACCATGGATGATCAAGGTTTCAACATTAAAAGGGAGATGAACAACCTTTTCGTCGCAAATGATCCTAGCTTGGTTTTTAGATAACCAATCCATACCAATTACCACGTCAAAACTACCAAGTTCGATAGGGATAAGATCGATGCTAAATGGATGATTTAGGAAATTAAAGGTACAATCGCGGATTATGGTGTTGGAGCTAACTAGGTTACCATTTGCTAATTCAACGTCGTAGGTGGTGTCTAAAATGGTCGGTGCAATATTAAGTAGAGGAGCAATAGTAGTAGACACAAAACTTTTATCGGCACCCGAATCAAATAAAACAGAAGCATAATGATCATTGAGGAGAAACGTACCCGTGACAACAGTCGGGTCCTCCGTAGCTTCCCTATTTCGGAGGTTGTAAACTCTTCCCCGAGCTCCGTTATTCTGAGTTCCCTGATTCTTCTCCTTCGGGCATTCTTTCTTGAAATGTCCTGTTTCACCACACCCGAAACAAGTTCCAGGAACCCATTGATTTGTTGCTGCAGTAGGAGACCTATAGTCTTTGGTTAAGTGCCCAATTTTCTTACAATTTCCACATGAAGTAGAGCAACATCCTGGATTGTGGTGACGTTGGCACTTGTCACACTTAGGAAGATTTCCTTCATAACCTCTCCTTTCAGTCGTGCCCACCACATAGGCCTTGACAACCTCTTGTCTTTTGTTGGGTTGTTGAGCAGCATTTCCTCCCCGATTAGAATCCCACTTTCTCTTGTTGTTGTTGCTGTTGTGGTGGCGGTTCTTGTTATTGTTGCGGTTACTATTATTGCTATCTTGAGCAGCCTTGGCTCGAATAACTTGATCCATCAGATTGTGAGACACTCGGATTGTCTCATCCAGAGTACTCGGCTTAGAAGAGGTAACATTTCCTTGAATATAAGATGGAAGTCCCCAGATGTACCTTTCAATCTTTTTCTAGGTAGTAGAAACCATCTCAGGACAGAAAGTAGCCAATTCATGATATCGTTGAGTATAAGCTGCAATGTCGTACCCTTTCACTGTTAAATTCCAAAATTCAACCTCCAATTTTTGAACTTCATTTCTCGGGCAATACTCAGCAGTTACCATTTCCTTAAACTCAGCCCATGGTGATTCAAAAGCAGCATCAATTCCCACTGATTGGGCATAAGCATTCCACCAAGATAAGGCACCATCCAACAAGGTACCTGTAGCATATTTCACTTTAAAGTTTTTCGCGCAGTTGCACATACGAAAAGTCGATTCCAACTTCTCGAACCATCGTACCAAACCGACAGCTCCTTCCGTTCCATTGAAAGTCTATAGCTTGCAACCTGAAAACTCTTTGTAAGTACATCCACGAGTCTTGGTTTCACCCCTGGTTGCCGTTCCACTAGCTTCTCCTCCGTTACCACTGTTGCGATTGTTCTCATATTCAGCCATAGCAGCAGCAACCTGTGCTGTAACCCGTTGGGCAATGAGTCGATCGATCTCAGCTGTACTCATGCTTTGTTTCTTAGGCGGCATTGTTTTTCTAATCACAAGAAACAACAATAATTAGGATCCATAAGTAACAAAGGTCATCACAAGTATATATATATATACAACCATGACGTGTGAAAATCACAACAAGATCAACCACAACAATATAAGAATAAATCATGACAAAAATAGATCATGATAGAAATATGACGTGACAAGAATAATGAATCACAATAACCATAATATATCTTCACCATGAGTAGGTACAACCACAACAAGATAAAAATACATCACGATAATGATAAAGCACGATAAGAATATGGCGTGATAATAATCAACCACAATAAGAATAAATCACGACAACCATAATAAGATCACAACATAGATAGATACATCACAACATACATAGATACAAAAGGAAAGTCTCGGTTCACATCGACCGATATCGCATCATAGCGTACAAAAGAAAAGTCTCGGTTCACATCGACCGATACAATACATCCTGACATAACTTGCTACATTGTTGTACAACTAACAAAAGATCGCAAGCGTCACTACTAATGCCACACACCCCGTGGCTAGGATATAAATACGAAAGATAACTATGATACAAATCTAGTCTAGGCACTACCAGGGGCACCATCAAGACGGCGCTGGAGTTCTCTGATCTGATCACGGAGACTAGTAATCAACTCATCCTGGTCGCGTTGTCGTGCCTGCTCATCCTCCATGAAACGCACAAGAGTAGCAATCTGGGAGTGGCCAATGATCTGGTGCTCCAACTGAGTCTCCAAAGTCTCAATGCGCTCTAGGGGAATCTCATCGAGACGATCAAATATCCAGCCAATACGGTCCTCATGACGGACCATCCTGGCAATCAGAAGTGGTATGGTATGATGGACAGGCTCACCTGTGACCAGTAGAATACGAGCAGCAGTCATCTCGAAGCTCTCTCCTAACTCCCAAGCACGCAGAGTACCCTCATCATACCTCCACCTACTGAGAACAGGCGGAATAAATGACCATCTGCGGGCGTCAACCCGTCTGTGAACCTCGCGTCGAGCAGAGGCCTCAGCAGCAGCCATAACATATAGATCTGAAGGGGAAGGAACCACGGTAAATGCCCTCTTTCAAGGCGGTAGCAGGGTGTCAGAAACATCTCTGGATGGTGATGGTAAGGGAACTGTGGTGGTCTGACGGTAAGTAACTGGTGGTGGTGGCGGAGATGATGGTGGTGATGGGATACGAGGTGGAGTAACAGTGGGTGCTGGTACATGGCTGGGTTGAGGTCGAACAATCTTTCTAGCCATGTGGAGCATAACAGGGCCAGTCTCATGTAATCGGTAGCGACGACCAATAGGGATCTGATCTGGTCGCACAACAGGAGCACGCCTAACACGGTGCACTAGTGGTGAGGCTGGTGGTGATGGTACTGGAGGAACAGGTGCAACGGGTGGTGATGGTATAGGTGGTGTAGACACAGTTTGGGCGTCCTCGAACGGCTCAGTCTCAGCAGACTCATCGCCAGAAGCTACGGGAACAGGAATGACTGGCGTGACCGGAATAGTGGATGATGATGAATCATCCATATCCGAATCAGAATCGAGGATGATAGGATCGGTGGGTGAAGACATATCACTGTAAACTAGGTTAATATAAATATGTATAAGTATAAATGACTTATATAAAATAAGTGAATAAAAACATGATTTGCAATCCTAAGCACATCATGATATTGTGAAGTGTCGTGACCTAGTGGTTATAGTCAAGGGTCAATGATGCATCCTAGTTCTCTATAACCTTGGCTCGGATACCAATCTGTCACACCCCCAAAATCTGTGTTTGCAGCGGAATGGAATTCCGAGGGCGTGATGTTCTCGGTCACAAAGTACAAGGCAATAAAGAATGACCTTTAAGTGAGTCGTTTTAAAAACAAGCGCTTGATTTAAAGTAAAGTTTTACAAAACATAGTTATCAGAGTTCACAATCAAAATGTAAGATTTAAATACATGATCAAACGCTAAATAATGTAAGAAAATCTCCATCATGATGTGCATCCAAAATGTGACTCGAAGTGCTTCCATACAAAAGGTGTATCAACATCACCTAGTTACCTGAGAATACACACTAAAAGGGTCAACAAATAATGTTGGTGAGAGTCATAGGTTTAAATAAACAGTAAGGCGGACCACAAGATTTCAATAGCAAGACAGTACAACAAATATAATGTCACAGCCAAAAATAATAATACAGTGCCTAAGCTCATAACCCCGAAGCTCGACGTACTCGTATGCAATTAAGCACAATAATAACAATGCCCCAAATAAGTGTTTGACAGACACTCAGAAATAATCCGAATGATATTCATCCATTTACCCAGTTGGCGCGACAAACCCGGACGGGGTGTCAACCCAAATAGATCTATTCATAACATCCGCGCTTACAAATAATTAACGGTTCATGATTCAAAAGGGGACTTTAATGGCAATGCGGTAACTTAGGCAAAGTAACAGTTTTAGTACTTGTGTTCGTATGTAAAAACAAGCAGTGTATTCCCACCCCGAGGGTTTAGAAATCATGTATAAACAATGTAAAATTCGGGGCTATGAAACTCACCTTAGCAAAGCAAATCTCGTTTGGTATTATGTAAACGGCAATATAGGTCCAATAACTCTAATCGCGACCTAAATATACATATGTCTTAGGTTTTGAAAACAAGGTCAAGCATGCAAGTCTTACTCTACATTATCACTTGTACATGTCGTTGTAACATTTGTTGTCAAAATATAATTGCGTCGTTTTGATCCTTTATTAGAAATTACCACTTTTAGAAACATAACTTGTTTATTTCATAACCAAGTTTTAATCGTCGCGTTAATATGTTTCATAATTCTCTAACGCGTCTAATAGGTATACACATGATTCTACAATTTTTGTTTACTTTATTTTAACCAAAATATACTCAAAATGGTCTAAAATTCACTTTTAAAAATTCTAACAGCTTATAAGTAGGCTGTCAAAGTTATATTTTGCCGCAAATCTTCTTTTGGCCATAACTTTTGCGTCGTAGCTCGGTTTCTTAAGTTTAACCTATCCACGTGAAGGTATTTAAGTGTACTCTAGGCTTTTCCAGGTCTCGGCTAGCCTAAACATCATTTAATCTCAGTTAGATATGCTTGATGATTTAATACGATAAAAATAATCGTTGAGAAAATCGGGTATGTCGGGTGTTAAATATTAAATAACAATTAACGTTTGTTGAATTTAAAACCGTAAGTAGTTAAAGAATAGAAAATTGTTTTATAGTTTAAAATTGTGGAATGGAGCAGGAGTAAGATACTGAAGAGTTGTGGAATAAATATAACCTAAGTCTTAGTGCACTTGGAATTTATTCTAGGCTTTCACGTCGGTTCAAGTAAAAGTCTTATGTAAATTGTTTTCAAATAAATGTTAAGGAAGTAAATTCGAGTTTGGTGAATAGTATAGACCTGAAATTTTGCGGGTTGTGATATTTCGTTTCTCTTATCTCGAGTTTTCCTATTTCTTATTTTATCAGTCTTTCACATTAGGGACAATGTTCAACTTAAGTGTGGAGGAGGGATAAATAGGTCAAATCGAGCGTAATTCTGCACTATTGCTTGTTCTATAATTTTTCAAAATTTTAGGTATTAATATTAGAAATTTTTAGTAAAAAAAAATGCTCTAGCATGGCAAATCAATACATGTCTAGCACATTTAAAAACCCACTAAATTGTGAGAATATTCTTAGCCTTGTATGAAGTGTATGATCTTTTGCACTTCCTGTTTCATATTATATGAGTGTGCTGGTAATTCATTTTAACTCTAGAACTTGTACATGTATATCGTTTTCTAAACCGCAGTGAGGTTAATTTATAGACAGATATATGTGATTAAGAGGCAAGATATACAACCCAAATCATCCTTAATCCTATCTCATGATATTTCATCAAACTATCCTTGTTACTACAAAACACCTTTATCAACCACCCATTATGAGAGAAAAACAAAGAAATTGCTAAGCAAAGTCCTTACTATTCGCTAGTCACTCATATGTTAAAGAAAGTTCAGTGAAATAAAGAAAAGTCAATATCAAATAATGTGAAAAATAAAGGCAAGAAAAAAGTATATGCCTAGCAAAGTGAAGTAAAAGTCGTGATAGTGGCTAGCGGTTCTCTGAATTCTGGACATTTTTTGCTTCTCATATCTCTCGAAAATTATCCAAATTATCTCCACTCGCCTAACCAAATAAACCCATATTTTTGCCCTATTTTGATATATTTTTCTAGTGCTCACGCCGCAACGGTTATGTTTACGTATCTTGTACAAGCATATGGTAGTTTTATGATTTACGTCTGTGCAAATTGAGTGTTCCCACATAATCACCCCTTTTGAGTGAAGTTGTGTGAATCTAAATAATTTATGTATGAGGTGATCTAGTTATGTATTGATGCCTGATATATAAATGTTTTTGTAACTAACAAATAAATCTCCTTCAAGTTTAATCTCTCAAATATTAAATCTATTTGTTCGCTTACATTGCTTGGGGGCAAGCAATAGCTAAGTGTGGATGGATTTAATGACGCTCGAATTATACATATTTTATATAGCGTTATTTGTTAGTTTCTTAATAGATTCTATGGACTTTCGATACTTAATTGCATGAAAATACATTTCAGGTCTAATCGACAAAGAACTTTAAGAACCAAGATAAAGTGTAAGCATCTAAGCCAAGTGGATGCTAGAGCAAAGAATTGCCTGATAAGGAAGAAAAGCATGCCGTCCTTTCTATCAAAGTACGCCGGTTGCGGGGGCGAAATAAGTCTTATACAAATCTGAGTCTGCATCATCAAGTACGACAATCTCAAGAATAAAGTGTGCCGTTCTTCAGTTCAATTAATGACCCTTTGGCGCCAAGAAAACTATTGAAGCCCGCCGGTGTTTCTAACTATGTTTGCCGGTATCGCAAGCGAAGCCCGCCGATCTTACCACAAGTGCGGCGTACTTCAGAATATGATCACTCATAGTTAGCCTATAAATAGAGCCTCAATCCGTCTCAATCAACACACCTCTCATCCTAACTATTACAAAAGCTCTGTTAACTCTTTACCATTCGAATTACATCAATTGGAGTGATCAAGTAAAGCTAAAGTTCCAAATACGTTGAAGTACTATCTTGGTATTGTTATAGTGATCGCTAGTGACGGTAGCTCAATCATTGTAACTAATTCAGGAAGTATGTCTCTCATTGCAAACGGATCAATCACTATAAGCATGATTACTAAAGCCATGTTAGGCTAAACTCCTTATGGTTGCTTGGATATGTTAATATAATAAAGTGATTGGTTGTAATATGATCTCATTTGATTTCTTGTTTATGTTGAAACCTTGCTGTGTTCTAAACTTGTTATCCATTGTTTATCACTTTTGATTATACTTTTCAATTGGAAAAGGTCGAAAGAACGAATTGGTATTATATAGTTTTCGAAATATGTCTATGTATCTTGATCTATTGGTTAGAGAAATTCGCTCTTGTTAAGTTAGAAACAAAAAAGTTTACTGCATTACTATTAGTTCTTGAGCTTGTTAACCACTCGTTCAAGGGCTAGTAAACATAAGTCTTGAATCAAACTAGTTAATTCGTGAAAACGTTATTTTGACAAAAACAACTAATCATTGGTTGAATTTACTCCATCATTGAGATCATCGTCATTAATCATTCACTGGGTTATAGTAACTATCCAAGTAATCATATTTGTCTCATATTTGAATCTCATTTAGTTTTTGCATAATTATCTAAAATGCTTTCTAAATCATCTTAAGTAGTTAATTGATATATAGAATAATCTCAGTCCCTGTGGAATGATCAGGTCTTACCAAAACTCTTTACTATAAATGAGGGTTATACTTTACCCATGTGTTTTGAACTAAGAGAAATCGGTAGAACTAGTTATATAAATTTAAAGCTTTCGAGACACATCACTTATTTGTCCAGATATTTCGTGAGAATCAATCTTTTCATCAAGCAACTCATCTGTAGAAACTAGAAGGGGGGTTGAATAGTTTCACCGTTTGGAATTACGTTTTAAAAACTTTTAGTTCTTTTAAGTTCTTTTTGAAAAACCGTCAGATTCAATAGTTATGTGATATCTATAAACACAATAATAATGCGTAAAGTAAGTAAAGTAAAGACAAGAGATAAAGGAAGAACACAACCCAACCGAGACGCAGAGATTTATAGTGGTTCGGCACGAAGCTCACTCTTCGCCCTACTCCACTCCTCGAGTACCACACTCGAGAGTCACAATCACTATGTCAACACACTCCCTTCTGGCGGAGCAAACCGTACACCAAAGCTTACACCAATTTTAACGACACTAAGCGGAATGTCGGGTCCTAATCCTAGCTAGAAGCAATCTACACAAAGTCCACGTCGCTACTCGAACAAGCACTCTTATCCACTTGGATTTTCACATAATCCAAGTCTTCACACGGACGATCACCCCGTCCAAATCTTCACACGGACGATCACGCCCATCCATTTGAATCTTCACCCGATCCAAGTCTTCACGAACCTTCACTCAGTCCTAGTCTTCACTTCACGGACTCACACCAAGTCCAAGTCTTCACACACCGACACACGAACTTACACAAAATCCTAATCTAGATACACCACTTCACGGACTTACACTTTGTCCGTATTTATCCTAACACACCTAATCACGACTCACACACAAGTCGGATATACAAATTTACAATATATACAATGAGAGAGTTTAGGGGAAGAATAGAATCGTAACACAAGTTACGTGTGTGTGATGACTAATTTATAACACTTCGTTTCTTGACGAATACGAGCATTCTTCTCTTGCACTTTGATATAGAGGTTAACGGGATCACTTATAAACACATATCGACGCATTATAGTGATCAAAGAAGAGAGGAAGAAAGACCAAAAAGTTTTTGTGCTAAGAGGGTTGGTTTTTCTGAGAAAATAGTGCAATATTTATAGGCACCAGGAGGAGCGGAGGATGGTCCCTTAAAGTTGGAAGGTCCCGTATATATAAGGGGCCGTCGCCATGTTTACGGGACCGTCCCGACATACGCTCTTATTTTTGTCCTGATGTGGTGAAAGTTTATCTGGTGAAAAACTTATCTGATTTGAGCGGGAAAACTAGCTGTTGGGAGATTTGAAATTCAAATTTATTTTCTTTAATAAAACATTTCTTTTTAATTACAAAAATACTTTTGTAAAAATATTTTGTCACATAAAAATGTGAAGTTTTGAGAAAATAAATTCTTTGATCACTTTACTAATGTCGGTATTGTGTTTGTTCATACCTGAAGTGATGTTGTAGTCGGTACGTTGTTGAAACGATTTTCCTCGGTTAAAAACTCATTTTAGGTAAAATTATATGTTAATAAGTTTTTAATGAGTTTTCGTTTACTTCTCCCCCTTTTTGTAGAATCAAAAAGGCTTCGTCGATGTATAGAGAGAAAAGAAATCGACGGTACTAATGCTCCCCCTTGCTTAGTGGTCCCCCTAGATGAGGGCACCGGGGAATCGAGCTATGGTGTTGTGCTACAAAAACAAGTTAGAATACAATGCACATACACATATTTATATGAGAATTAGAGGGGTTGAGAAGAGAGTTAAGATAGATAGAAGGAGATAGTAGAAGAAGAAAGGGTGAAATCAGATAGATTAAGGATGAAACAGATAATGCAGAGAAGAGAAATCAGAGTTTTAATACTGACTGGGGACGGTCCTTAATATACACCGACGGTCCCTCAAATATTGGGGACCGTCCTTGTATAAAGGACCGTCGCCAGTGGGCGTGTTTTGAGCAGGTGTGTTGTGATTTTAGTATTTTCCATTTTAAGGTTGGTTAATATCACAAAAAAATATCATAGATTTCATAATACATTCATTCATAACAAGCATACATAATAGAAAGCATACATCACATAAGGATTCTTACATCAGACAATCAAATTACAAGCTATTTCTAGAATAACCAAACTTCCTAGAACATGCTTGGCCCAAAAGATACTCATTTGATTATTTTTAACTAAACATGTAGAGATGCTTAGTTAGAAGGTGGAGAATAAGATAGTGGGGAAGATGGTGGAGCAGAAGGTGGCATGGTTGCAAGAGAGTTGGTTACACATTGGGTTGAGAAAGAAGATACTCAATGTGGGCAAACATGTAGTGAAGTTCATCTCTTAGGGAGGAAATGAGGTAGAAGTTATGAAAACAACATGCACAACCCATGGTGTGGTTGTCCACAAAGTTGTATAGAAAAGGATACCCCATGATTGGAGATGGTGGTAGAGTAGAAAGAGTGTAGTCCAACGGCCCATTTGGTGATAGAGATAAAGAGGTATTTGGTGAAATTGGAGAGTTAGGAGTGGTAAAAGAAGGTGATAAGTTGCTCACAAATGGTGTATATGCGGCCAAGCTAGAGTGAGTAAGCAAAGGTGATAAGTTTTTGATGAATGATGAAAATGGGGATGAGCTAGGCCTTGAAGAAGATGAGGATGTGCCTTTGGTTGAGGGTGTTTTGAGAGGTGCACTAGGAGCTTGAGGAGATGATGGTAGAGATTTTGAAGAGTGAGTAGTGTCTTCTTGAGTGAGGTCAATGAAGTTGGTTTTGGTGGTATGATAGTGATTTTAGGCCTTTTGTTTGGGAGAGACAATGAGGTTGAAGAAGTGTTGGGTCAAAAATTGACCCAATTACCCTGACAAGGATTTGAATATAAAATAGCCTAACTCACTAAATAAAATAGTGGGTTACTCACTGATACAGATTCAGTGAGTGTTGTATAAAGCTCGTTGTACTGAAGAAGCACTTTACTTACTGATGCGGTGTCAGTGAGTAAAGTATATGAGCTACAAACAACTCCAGTGTCACTAAGATTTGACAAATGTCTCAGTGACCCTGAAGACGCTATCTCTACAAGCAGACTAAAAAATATGGGCGGGAACTTCCAAAAAGGGAAGTCAGACAGAGTACAAGAAATTGACATAAGAGTTGGAATATTTATTATGACAGTTTCAAAAGGGATGATGGTGCTTTTCCAAAAGAGGGAGATGAAGATGGACCACCTGATGGTGACATCTCACCCAACCCCACATGTCTTTGTTTTATTTACCTATATATATGTTTGCATTGTAATAGAGATAGTATGTATCCTAAACAAACAAAAGAATACAATATGTAATAGTTGATAGGATCATCCTCTCATTGAATCTCAAGCATAGCTTGGATCAATGAGAGTTTATTTGTCACCCGAAGGGGATAGTTTACCGGAATTATCCCCTAGAAGAAGCTGAAGATGTTATCATGTAGTCAAGTGTGTATTGAGTAATCTTGTAACAATTGTTCATCATTTTTAATGAATTTGTTGTTTATTTTCTATCAAGATTTACTCAAATTCCATGGACCAACAAGTGGTATCAGAGCAGGATCATCCTCTCATTGAATCTCAAGCATAGCTTGGATTAATGAGAGTTTATTTGTCACCCGAAGGGGATAGTTTACCGGAATTATCCCCTAGAAGAAGCTGAAGATGTTATCATGTAGTCAAGTGTGTATTGAGTAATCTTGTAACAATTGTTCATCATTTTTAATGAATTTGTTGTTTATTTTCTATCAAGATTTACTCAAATTCCATGGACCAACAAGTGGTATCAGAGCAGGTGGCTCAATTCTGATCTAGATCCGTTCATGACTGCTGATAACATTCTTCAATGAAAAAATAAATGTGATCTTCAAAAACTGCTACTGCTATAGCAATTTTTGAGGGGGAGAGACACATTTATTGGTGACTGAAAATATATCCTTTTCCCTGAACCCCACAAAACACACACCCACCACACAAATCTTATCCCCCACCAAACAAATTCATCAAAAAGATGATAAAAAAATATAAAAAAAAAAATCTTCGTATCAAAAAATTATCACACAACAACAAAAACTACACTCACTCTTGATCTATAAACACAGATCTAGACACACACAAAAAATGGAAACAAAAAAAAAACAAATCCAAACCACACAACACAAAACATCACAAAAATACACCCTCATCACAATCGATCTAAACCCAGATCTTTTACACATCTCACAAATAAAAAAAACAGAAGTCAATCTTTTGATCTGTAACCAGCCATCAGATCCGGACATAACAATAGCGGCGGTTACAACTTCTCCACCAAACCCTAGTCCCTATCAAGACATAAAACCTTCAAAAAGGGAGGCGGATGAAATGGTAAATGGGTTTGAACCAGATTGATGATTTAGGAATTACTGATTGTGTGTAATGGAAGAATACTGGTCGCTAGATGATTAAGATCTGCTAATAATCGACTTAGGGAGTGATAAAGATTAAGAGAGTGGTATTTGGCGTATGATAAGTCATGGTGTATGTTATGTTATGATAAAGTTAGTGATTATATATCATAATCGGATTTGTTGATATAAAATTGGTCTGAACAGGATTTGTGTGTCTGAGATGATTGTAGTTATCAGGGATACTAGTTGGGTCAGAAGTCAGCAATACTAGTATTGTCCCTGAAAAGAAAAAGCGAGTCACTGAAATCATAATTTCATCTAGGTCTGATCGAAGAAGTCAGTAGGTTGATGTATGTGACTCAAGGTTGTGGTAAAGATAAGAGATTGGTGTTATAGAGAGTGAATGGTGGAATTAAGTGAGCTTGACTCACGGAGAGATGAGAAAGTGTGTTCAAGGGAAGTTGCGGACTGAAAATGGGTTGTAATATTTATCAGTGTTCCTAAAAAGTCAGGATTCAACAGAAGCAGCTGATATGAACTGGGTTGTCAACTGATGTTGATAAATCAGGGAGGGTTGATGATCAGGTGGTATGGGCTTGGAAGTATATCTTGTGTGAAGTTAAAAATACAAGTCAGTGAGTAAGTGGTATTATCAGGCATTAAACCTGAACCCGTGAACTCAGGTCACTGAACTCCCAAACTGAACCCCTAAACCTAAACCCTCTCAGTGAAACAAGTCACTGAACCCCTGAACCCCTGAACCATCAGGTCCCTGAACCCCTGAACCATCTGGTCCCTGAACCCCCGCTCCCTGAACCTCCAGGAACACTGGTACAGATTCTGCCTATCGTCACACTGGAAATGCGTGACTATATGCATATAGTCACACACGTTTTTTTTGGGTGTGTGTGACAAAAAGTCGCGCCACCGTAGGTATCATATGGTCACATTGTTTATTTTGTGGCCGTTTTCATCGAAAAAGAGTGACCAAAACCCGAATATGTGTGACTAATTAGGCACAAGTTTTGTTGGATTCATCAGTATGTGTGACTATTTCCCATCCTATGGCCACACGAAAATATAATAAATGTGACGTTTGTGATGATTTAGTCACACATCGTGTGTTGTTTTTTTCGAGTTAGTCACATACAATTTAAAAAACAGTGGCCAAAAGTGTTAATAAGTGTGACCATATGCTGTTTAAAGTGAAGAAATGTGTACTATTGATCATCCAATGGTCACATGAATTCTTAGT